>ML110440.1:0-50501 GCA_003697995.1 Taxidea taxus jeffersonii
AAAAAAAAAAAAAAAAAAAAAAAAAAAAAAAAAAAAAAAAAAGCGGGCGCGGGCAGGGCCCCGGGCGCGCGGGCGCGGGCGGGGACGCCGGGGGAGGGCCGAGCCGGTCACCGCCCCCGGCCCCTCCCTGGCCCCGCCCCGCGCCGCTCACACCGCGGGCGGCCAGGGGGCAGGCGCGCCGGCTGCATCCCCATCCTCGGCGTCGCCCGGCACGGCGCGCGGGCGAGCGGCGCGGGCGGCCGGAGCGCGGCGGGCGGAGCGCCAGGCCGGCCATGGCCACCACCAGCACCACGGGCTCCACCCTGCTGCAGCCCCTCAGCAACGCCGTGCAGCTGCCCATCGACCAGGTACCCGAGGCGGCCCTGCTGGCGTCGCGCCCTCGCCGCCCCCTCCCCGGCCGTGTGCCATCCGCGCGGGAGCCGGGGCGCGGGGCACGGGCTGCGGCGGGGGCCGCCCCTTGAGGGGAGGGGGCGACCCGCCTGTTATTGTCCGCGCGCCATCTCGCGCCGGCCGCCCCTCCCCGGCGTGCCCACCCAGCCCCCATCCCGGCCGTGCCCGTGCCGCCCGGGGGGGCTCCGGGCACCGACGTGCGCGCGTGCATGCCCGGCCCTGCTGCCCGCCACGGCGGCTCCCCGACCCGGGTCGTGCGTGCGCCGGGCACTGGGCGATGCCGAGTCCCGAAGCCACTTGCAGTGCGTGTGGGCACCGGTGTAGATGGGTAGAACGGCCGTGCTTGGGCGAAGCCGGGGTGCCCGTGTCTTGCGCGCGTGGCACCGAATGCCCCACGGGGAAGCAGGACGGACGTCCCTCGTGGAGAGTGCACTGGACCCGCGAGCGTGGCGTGGGGGAGGCCGGCTTAGGGCGCTGCGACCTGCACCTCGGGGCAGTTGGCGTTGAAGTGTGGCTTGTTGCACCGAGAGGCAACAGTTTGCGGGGAAGGCAGAGGTTAGGAAGAAAAGTCAAAGTGACATCATAATCCCAGGGTTCCTAGCTGAGAAAGTTGCAACCTTGTAGTTGGAAGAAGACACCTTACCCCTCTCTCCCACCCCTCAAAAAACCAGAAGACACTGTGTAGGGAAGGGGGCGGTATTTTGATGAGGCCGGTTGAGTTTGTGTGAAAGGCCTTAGGATTGTTGAGAAATAAACAGTATTGTGATGGGGTAAGCAGCGCCATTTTTATTCAGAAAAAGTTTAGAAGTATTTTCTCCGAGTGACATTGAGGGTAGTTGTTGGGGAAGGAGGCGGTGGGGAGAGGTAATTGCTCTAGCCCCAGGCTAGAGGTAATTAACTGAATTTTTGGCTTAGGATTATCTCAGGTGTGCTGGATCTAGGCGTGTTTGCACTTTACAAGGGATCCAGGTTCACAGTCCTTTCCTTGAGAGTGTGGCTGTCATTTGTGGTCATCAGGGATATCATTTACAAGGCAGGATTCCTCTGTGTCGGGGCAGCAGGATGGGAAACCGGTCTTGTGCCTGATATTAGGACAGTAACTTGCTTTGTGCTTTACTGGTTTCTTGTTTTTTTGAAGACTGAAGTGTGCCTGAATATATAAGAAATTCTCCTTTCTGTTTGGATCGGAATCCCTTACTTCTATTTCAGACATAATTTTTGATTCATGGTAAAATACCTATCCCCTACAGATCTTGAGCAACAGTGAGAACACATACTGGACTAATAAAGTACCAGGAGTGAAATTAGTCATATACTGGAAGAAGGTCCTCTTCTCTGTTTATTAAAACTAACTGATCAGAAGATAGGATTTTTGTTTGTTTGTTTGTTTAATCTTCTCAGCCCTGTGGAGGATTCTCATTTTTCCAAACTGAACAACTGTATGACCTTTTAGTGTATTACACCCCCGACTTAAAGTAGGTTGTTGCCAGGGAATCCGCAAATGCAGGATACGTATCTGTTTAAAAATTTTTTTGGTGATGAGAAGCAAGGGAGATAGGCCTCAGACTTTTTTATTTTTAGCTGAAGATTATTGACATATAGTGTCATGTTAGTTTCAGGTGTACAGCATAGTGATTGGCCCATTCTGTGCCTTACACAGTGCTCCCCAGATAAGTGTAGTTACCATCTGTCGCCATATGACTTTTCATTAATTTTAGGGAGCAGGTGTATTCTTTCTCTCTCTGCCCACCATGGTGATCTTTTTTTTTTTTTTTTTTTACCATGCTAATACCTTTTAATTTATATAATGCTTATAACTTTTTAAAGCGATTTAATATTAGTGAACTCATGTAAACATCTCAGCAATCCAGAGCAAGTTCTTTTCAGTACTGAAATAAACAGGAGTCTCAAGGGAAGGTGACAGGGCTTGAAATTTTGACTTCTTTCTTATCTGTGGGTCTCGATTTGGTATCTTGGGCAACCTTCATGCTCTGAATTTTTGCAGCCATTTGTATTTTGAGTTGTTTCCTCTTCTCTAAGCAAATCTTAAGAATTTGGTTTAATAATCACACACGCCTTTTTATAGTGATAATAAACTATTTCTTTGAAGCACTGAATAATTGACTTTTTTTGCGGACAAAACTTGCAACGACTAAAAAGTCATGTTGTAAATTGGATGCATAAAGAGTCATTCAATCATTATTTTAAAATTGAGCACAGTAGAATCAATTTTGTAACATGTAAATAACTGAGTCCAAGTTGAGAGGAAGCCTAAGAATTACTTGTAATCAAATAGTGTGATTCGACAGGAAAAAGACAAATCAGGAAATGAAAAGTGTAAAAATATAACTTGTTAGTATGTTAATTTGGTATGTGCTATTTAACAGTGTTTTGAAAATTTAGGAAATTATAAGGGCAGTTGTTGAATGTCAGCGGAAGAAAAGGACCTTAGGGCCAGAGAAATCGTTTTACTCTCGTGTAAGAGTGAGTGTAGAATTCATGAAACAAGGGAGATCCTGGTCTATATGGAATTTACAAATGCACATTGTGGGGTGTCAGTTAAGAGAGAGAGGAGACATGTTTTGCAGTAAGACCAGGCGAGGAAGAGGAGCGGAAGATTTTGCCTTAGACTCCTGGGTTGGTTAATCCTGAGCATTGCAGAGTGACCTTGAGGTAACCATAGTACTTGTTCATGGTGCCTTAAATTTAAATAAAAATATTAACTCCAATATGGAGTGAGGATAAATGATGCCTTAAGCATCTGATGTTCCCCCCTTTCTAGGCGGTGCGTTCCAGGTGACTTTATTTCTAGGTTGTGTCATGGAGGGGGCAGATGGAGAGAGGTTTTGAGGAGGATCTGGACTGAGGGCAAGTGGTCCCCAGACAAGGGCCAAACATGCTGTGGAGAAGCCATCAGATGTCACTGAATGTAATTGTGCTCTTTCTTAGCTGCTGGTGTGGTGAATTCTTTAAAGACCCCAAAGTGAGAATAATTATGTGTCCGAGATTAACCTAGTTTTTAGAGTGTTTTTTTTTTTTTTTTAAATCTCACCATATCATATGTTCTAATACATCTGATTGACCTAACTCTGAGTTACCAGACTGAGGCTTCTCTGCTGTCCTCTTCTCCTCCTTCACTTTACTCTGTCTTTCCCTTTTACCATTTCCTGTCCTTACTGCCCATGATGCTATGTAGTAGCGTAGTGATAGATGAAACTGGAGTGCATTTCCCCAGCGACAGGGTATCCGTGTTGGCGTCCTTGGCAGCCAGTCCTGTTTGGGGACAGGGTCATTGTGTTAGAGATGATGGAGGGAACTGTTTGGGCGGGGAGAGAGGGCAGGGAGGGAGACTCAAGGAATTTTGAAAGGTCTGGAGGAGGGAGAAAAAGGTGGGTGGGGGCAGGAGGCTGACCTACTGTAGCTAACCCAGCAAAGTCAGGTAATAATTACCGTGGGTAACACCTTACAGCCTACAGACCTCTTTCACTGTAGGATTTCACTGAGCCTTGCCATACCTGAGATTCATCAGCCGTATGCACATATATTATGGATATGGTATCCCTGTTATGGTATTCACCATTTGAATGAAAGGTCAATTTTAGTTTATAGTCTTAACATGTGGCAAATCATTTTTGTACATCGCTCTTGTAGATCTGGGTTGCCCGTGTATTTTGCAGGGAGAGAACGGAGATAAAGAACTTTTCAGACCCTGATGTGCTGTTGGCGATGGTTGGAATAGGGAAAACCGTGCGTGTCTGTGAGAGAGAAAGAAGTGTGGATGGAGGCTTATTAAATCCTGGTTCCACTTTTGGTCAGTTTGTCGATTGACCTTTTAGGTATATCAGTCCCCCCACCCCCCATGATGTAGGCATCCAGTGAAATAATACGTTTGGGAAAGGAGCATTTTAAGACATTAGCTTATTTAATCTTCCTACAGTTCTGTGCGATAATGAGCCCCATTTTACAGATGAAGAAGTAAGTGGAGTTTTCAGTATTGGGCCTTTTTCGGAATATGACTTTTAGGGGGAAGAAGGTGAGTAGCAACAGGACAGGTAGATCAAGGCTTAATTTTACTTTAAAGCCGCCGTTTGAATGCTTTAGGTTTAGGACATAAATATTTAACTCATTTGTCTGTCCTATCTACTTTTACACCCATAATGAGCATCAGTCTTCATCATGAGAACCCAGAAAATACTGAGACAATCTGCTGTGGAAGATTCCTTTTAATAAGGAAGGCATATGGAACGCGGAATCTTGAGTCTGTATTTTAGGCCCTGTCAGTTAACTAATTTTAGATATGTCACTTTACATAAATGAGTTTCCTTCTGTGTAAAATGTGTGTTGTGCTTCGTTTTAAAATTCCATGATTCTGTGTTTGTTTCATTAACTGACGAAGCTGCCCCCAATTCTTTCTGGACCGAGTTTATAAATAAAAACTTAAGGGAGGAAAATGGACTAATACATTTTGAAGAAGTTTTCAACAGGAAGAATTGAGACGGCCTCCCTGTTTCATCTGAAGCAGCTAAGCAAAATAGCCACATGCCCCAAACAAACATTGCAGTTAGCGTTGCTTTCCCCAAATTCTGCCCCTTTATCTGTAGGAAGTAGTAGTGTGGTGCGGTGGTGGGAAAGGCATGGCTGGGTTCTGCAGCCAGACTCTGCCGGCCCTGGGCTCTTTGGCAAATGACTGCGTTTTTCTTTAAGCCCCAGTCTCCTCATCTGTAAAATAAATAATAAGTAACACCTACTTGCAGGTTATCATGGAGATTAAAACACGTGATCTGTGTGGGGCGCCGGCTCCTGATGCGTGTCTGACACACCTTTCCTCCCCGCAGATGGTGAAGTGTATGTAAGTCAACATCTGTGCCTGTGTATCCCGGTTTTAATCTTTAGGACTTCCTTTTTAGGGAGGGAAATACGAGGTGGAGGTTCAGTCCTATGCCCACACAGTGATTAAATTAGGATTAAAATCTAGTTTTGAATTTGGAGTCAGAAGTGGCTTTTCTGCTTCTTCAGAGCTTCAGGAGTTCTTGTCCGCCTCTTTCGAGCTCCCTGTGTGGGCGCTGCGGTGACAGGTACAGATAACCCCCGTCTCCGCCCAGGGTGGTCCGGCAGGGCTGACTTTCCAGGGAAATAAGCAAAACAACTCACAGACACAGGCTTTTGCCCGCAGTCTGCTAGCAGGTGGGATTCCATAGCGATGGAATTGGACAACACTTTTTAAAAGAATAAAACAAGCCATAGACACAGTCCTCAGCACAGTGATGGTTGAATGATTTTATGAGAGACGTGGCTGAAGCCTGAAGTCACGCCTTGGTACACGCGGTCACCCGCAGGGTGTGCAAGGGGGGCTCGCTGACGCCGAGAGGCGGAATCCGGCTTCGGGAGGGCTGAACGGTTCGGCCCTGGTGGCGCGACCCTTCTCCCTCCCGGGCTTATCCCCACCCCACAGCACCCTTCCGGCTCCGCGTGCGGGACACCCGGCATGTACATCTTTTTCCGAATCCCATCTGGAGTGACTGACTTCTTACTCGAACCACAGAAGCATGTTGGGTCTGATTCCTCCGGCCTTTGTTCTGCTCAGTGTTCTGTGGGTCGGTCGGGGCTCTGGAGGCGCCGGGTTGACCGGGGTAACCCAGGAGACCTCAGAACGGTTCCCAAGAGAAGGGCAGGTGTGGGGAAACGGGCGCGGAGTAGTACGGTCCCCCGTACCCGCGTCGCTGGGCCTAGCGAGACAAGGAGAGGGACGGAGCAGAACCCCGAGGGGGTCCCAGGGGCTGCTCCCAGGGGCGCTGTGGCCTCCCGCCGAACTTGAGGGAGGGACCTGCGGATGACACTGCGGCGCCCCTCCCAGCCTCGTGTCCCGCTGTGTCCCCTTCGGAGGGCGGGGGACGCTTTGGGGCAGGAGTTAAAGTGCGGGATGGGTCCGGAGGGCGTTCAGATGCCCACAGGCATATGATTACTGGTCAGTATTTTGCAGTATCACTCACTTCTCTACCTGCTGCACACGAGTAAAAACCCTGTGTCCTCAGCACAGCCTCCTCCTGTCTCTCCTCAGTCACACAATTTGAAGGAATAGTCGACTCTCGCGGTTTCCATTTTCCCTCGTACAACCAGGGTAATGGGGCGTCCGCCTCCAAGGCTAACCGCCAAGCCCAGCGGCCAACTTGAAGAAACGCCCTCATCAGGTCCTTCCCGGGGTGACACCCCTCGCAGCTCCCGGCCTGCCCCCCGCAGTGCCTTTTCAAGCGTGGCCCTGAGGTCACTTGTATCCAAAACCACTCGGGACTGTTAAAAAACACAGATTCTCGGTGTGCACCCCGAGCCTGCTGGGCGAGGGCCGGGAACCTGCCTTTCCCCCCGGCTCCTCCTGCCTCCCTGCCTCCCAGCACCCGCGGGCCACGGGGCTTTTCAAGGGTCTGCCCGTGACCGACAGCCTACAAAAACGGATGTACCATGTGAACACTTGCATGTAACCGTCCGTCGGGTAACCTCTGAAGCAGAGCGCAGTGTCATGGTGCCGGTGACCGCTCGGTCACAAGGTTTGGGAAAACAAAATGCCTGGTGTCCTCCAGGCGGTCGGGCTCTGAAAGGGACAAGTCTTGTTGAGTCGCGTCCGCGTCTCCCTTCCACCCGTCCTTTACGGCTGGTGACTCCCGTGTAGACCGTGCCAGGGGTCAGAACGTGGGGCCTTTCCCGGAGGCGAGGCGCTGCTCCCTTGAGAACACGGGCCCCTGCTAGCTCTTTCTCTCCATTCGGGCCCCCACAGCCCGCCCGGGGCCGCGGGAGGCCGGAGGCCAGGCGAGGAGTGGCGGAGAGGCCGTGGGATCCTGCTCTGCGGCCGGCAGGACTGTGCCCTCACTCCGCGGGGCCTCCCTCCCCCACGTTTCCGCCCGGTACCCCCGCCTCGGAGTCCGCCCCTTCCCCGCCCAAGCCTCCCGCTCCCGCTCAGCCTCTCTCCGCGGCTCTGCGCTCCCACCCCACCCTCCCGGCCTCCGGACCGCCTCTCCTCGGAAGGAGCTCGTGGGCACAGGCTGGGGCCTTTCGCCCTTCCTCTGGCCACTCCTCACACGTGAGTACCGTCCAGCTCGAGGAGGCAGCGGGGGGAGCATCCCCCTTCGCGTTGCGGGCCATGTGGCCTCCCGGGGACCTGCCTCCCGCCCCCTCCTGCTTGGGCCCGCGCTGACACCAGCCCCTTCCAACAAGTTACTGTGTCTGCTTATCTCACACCTCTCCCGGCTGGGCTCTCCGTTGCCGGAGCGCAGCGGCCTCCTCTGGCTCCAGCTTGTGACCCCCACGCTCAGGACCAGCGCTGGCTTAGACTGTCCTTGGAGTCTGGGGGACTCCCGCAGGGAGGAGCCTGGACGGGCACCGTGATCATCGCTTCTGGGCGGTGCAGCCCCGCCATCCCCTGATCTCTTGCAAGCGGCAGCGGCCTGGTCTGTAAGATGTGGCCAGGGGTGGGCCCTGCCCTGTGGGGTGTGGTTGGCATCGAGGAGGCTCACTGTGCACACAGGGGATGGTAGGGGCGGGGTGGGGGGGCTGGGAAATCAGTGGTGGCCGTTCACTAGATGGGGCACTTCCTTGTCTTTGCAGCCCAGCTGGCTTGGAGTGCCCCAGATTGGGTTCAGGTTCCCCCGTGACTTGGTCTGCACCAGTGGGTCCCCATTATGCCTCTCAGTGGCCACGTAGGCCAGGGCGCCCCGCGCTCACTGAAGCCCCTTAGAAGCAAGCTGCACCCCACCCCCCCTTTTGGCTGACTCTTTTCTTAGTGAGGGTTACTTATGAGGCGACTGGTAAAGCACTGAAGAGTTTTAGAGGACTGTGATGATTATTCAAAAGGAAATGAAGATAACCAGGAGAGAGGTACCAGTATTCTCAGCTAAAAGATTACAGTGTCTGGTGATAAGGGGTGATTAGGGGTGATTGAAAAGGAAGCTTTATCAGCATTATTATCAAGAGATTCAGAATAAAGAAGCCTTCAGAGTGCATAATTGTCTTTATTCCAGAAGAACAAAGGCCGCAGCCACGCCCTCTCCCCTTTCAGTCGAGCCCTTCCAGAAGGGCTCCTTTGCCCTGTCTTCCCCCGTGGCCCAGAACCAGCCAATCCAGGGAAGCCTGGCCTGCAACAGGTGTCCACACTGGATCCTCTGGGTCAGCCAGTGGCCTTGTGGAGTGGGGAACTTAGAGGACTCCCCAGCTGCCAGCCAGATGGACCTCACTGTTCTGTGAAAGCCGGGGCCTCTGACCAGCTCGCCTTGCTCCTATCTAGGCACTGGACAAAAATGTAACATACTTTCTGTTTTAATCCATAATCCCACAGAAACTTTCTTAGTTTTTAGAGGATTTCTGGGCCAAAGTAGGTGTTTGTGGAAGGTCAGACTTACAGATAATATATAATTTTAGATATATTAAAGTTTCTCAGTTACATGTATCTTAAAATAAATAGCTCTCTGCTTATATAAACAAATTCTAATCCTTTTTTTTTTTTTTAACAGTTTTTTAAAGAAGATCTTATTTATTTATTTGGGAGAGGGGTAGTGAAAGCACAAGTGGGAGGAGGGGCAGAGGCAGAGGGAGAAGCAGACCCCCCCACTGAGCAGAGAGCTGGAGGCAGGGCTTGATCCCAGGACCCTGGGATCATGACCTCAGCTGAAGGCAGACGCTTAACCGACTGAGACACCTAGGCCCCCCCATCCTTTTCTTTTTGAAACTAAATTATATGTCGATGTACACACATGAAAGATATTTAGGTGATACCTTGTTTTTTTTTTTCTTTTTTTCAAACTTATTTTACTTAGATTCAGTTAGTTAGGATATAGTGTGTCATTAGTTTCAGACGGATCCTTGTTAAAACTGAATAGAAAGACTGCCTTTTTGCAAAACCATTGTCTAGTGGGTGCCCAGTAGTGACTGAACTGAAGGCATCTGGTTTAACAATATTACATTTCAAAGACAAATGTAAAGGCCTGCAATGAAGTTCTAGAAATTCATCGTATAAAAGCAGAATTGCCCAAAAGACCAGCATTAAACTTTGAGTAACCTTGGGAGTTTTTGTTTATTGGAAGGTACCCTCTAGCTGACCAGGTTATAGGCCAGGTGAATTAATAGTGCCAACATAAAATCCAAATTCAGATGTCTAGCGGGCACCAGGCAAGGAATGTGAATGAACGTCTGTGTCAATGCGGCCCTTTTACGAGGCATGGACAACGTGGCCATCTGGAAAGCCTATGCCCACTCTGAAAGGAAAGCCCTCACTCCCTTTTGCTGATGGTTACCAAAGTTGATTTTTCAAGGGAAATTGGAATGCTAGATTTTTGTGAACTTTTAAAAAAAATCTTGGCTGAAATAGCCTTAAGTTTTCTTTTTTTGAGCTCCAACAACACATGTAGGCCAGATTTAGCTTATTGGCCATTAAGAAGTAGGTAGCAGTTTCTGTGAGAGTGGACAGTGGACAGTCCACTCTGAAGTTAATTGCCCTGGAACAAGAGTAGACCAGATGATAACTACTGCCGGCCCTCAGGACTGGAGGGGGCTGGAGAACTCTGTCACGTAGTAGTTGGAAGAAGTACTTCTTAGATTTCATCATTTGGCAATTTCATCCTTAAATTGGCCAACAGAATTTCAAATTAAGTTTTCCCCAAACTAGTTCTCTCCCTTGGGAGTAGGTCACATCTTGGAAGTAATCTTGAACATCAATATCCCTTTATTTTTAATTTTTTTTGAAGTTTTATCCATTTATTTTAGAGAGAGAGAGAGCAGGGAGGGGCAGAGAGAGGGAGAAGGAACCGAAGCCAACTCTGCACTGAGCGCGGAGCCCAGTGTGGGGCTGGATGCCACCGCCGTGAGGCCCGGCCTGAGCAGAAACCAAGGGTCCGACGCCCAACCGACTGCGCCACCCAGGTGCCCCAGAAAGTTAATATCCCTTTAGAGAGGGAAGGTCGGAATCTCACACAACTATCATTTCATTCTTTTTGCAGATCCAGTTTTACAGTGATTAATTGATCTAAGCTGTCCAGGCTGTTTAATGGGGTGTGACATTAAGAAACAAATGTCTAGCTAATAGAGAATAATATTTGAAAAGGTCTTGATTGCTTTACAAGCTCCCACTAGTTTTTCAGTTTCTTGGGAGTGTACATTGAATTTTGGCCAGAGTATTTTGTCTTGTGATAACTGTTCAGGCTTTGGAGTTTAAGTTTAATCTACAGTTGCTTCACTGTGAGTCTTAGTGTGCCTTTTCTAATACAAGACTGGCACAGCTGTTCATGTTAGCTGCTTACCAAGAATAGAAATGACGAAGACTGGGCGTCTGAGTCGAGCCGAGAAGATGAAGGTGGAGGGCACGGTGGCGCTTCCCTTGCTGGTCCTGCTTATGTGTGGAGATAGTTAAGAGGTCCTTAGTCCAAGACCATAATCCTGCTATGAGCTGGTTTCTCTACTTCTCCTAGAGTATCAGACTAGTGTGTCTTTTCCTTTTGTTCTTGTAAAATATCGTTCAATCACATAGTAAAGGAAAGTTGGTGTATTTGGCATCACAAAATTGAGCTTCAGCCTTCCATTGGGCTTGAATAGAAATTCTGATAAATTTGTCACAACCAAAAGGGAATTTTGGGTGTTGTCAAACTGTGTATTTGTTACAATTTTCAATATGGATTGGAAGGATTCCATTCTAAAGTGGTTTCTTTTTTAAAGTACAGGAAATATAAATTAATGGAGAAATACACTGTTCTAAGAAGGTTTTTGGCACTGACTCAGAGCTTACCACATAGAACTATAAAGTAATTTATAAAGTAACTTCAGTAGCCAACACTTGAGTAGATTTAAAAAAAAATCCTCAGAATATTAAAGACAAAAGGATGTTGGGATCATTTCAGCAAAGACAAAATAAATTGGAACAGAGCCCAAGACTGGTTCTGGATTGTTTTCCTTTTTGTATTGATTTTATTGAAAGCAAGGGCCTCTGGAAAATAATGAAAATGTCAAACTGCATTTCCTTATTTTGTCCATAATTCTAGAGGAGGTAAATGTAGGATACTGAAGGTTTAGTTCTT
The DNA here is from genome assembly GCA_003697995.1 of Taxidea taxus jeffersonii. Classification (NCBI taxonomy): domain Eukaryota; kingdom Metazoa; phylum Chordata; class Mammalia; order Carnivora; family Mustelidae; genus Taxidea; species Taxidea taxus. The sequence continues at coordinate 11,442 of ML110440.1, forward strand.
GTGAAATGAAGATGGTCCTGTAGGTCAGCGTGCCTTGGCTCCGTTGGTGACACGGATTAGCACGAGCAGCCATCCCTGTGTGGGACAGCCAGCAGTGTGCAACAGGGAGAGGCACAGCAAGGGAAAGCCGACTGTGTTGTGTATGACCGTAAGTCCTATCCCGGGGCAGTGGGTGGTGACCGAAATCCAGAGCCTTCTCCGAAACTGGGAATCAAACTCGGTAGGAGTCACCTCGAAGACAGACCTTGACAAAGTGGTATCCTTTGAGAACGATCACGGAAATGTGTAAATTGTAGGGCTGTAGTCTGCAGGGAATGTGGTACTTTAGGGAGCATGAGCAGGGGGTAGGGAGAGGGAGAAGCCGACTCCCCACCGAGCAGAGAACCCGATGTGGATCTCGATATGGGGCTCGATTCCAGGACTCCGGGATCATGACCTGAGCCGAAGGCAGATGCTTAACCCACTGAGCCACCCAGGCGCCCCGAATTTTAGAACATTTTTTAAAAAAGGAAAGTTGCTGGGGTGCCTGGGAGGCTTAGTTGGTTAAGTGTTTGCCTTCGGCTCAGGTCATAATCTCAGGGTCCTGGGATCAAGCCCTGCATTGGGCTCTCCGCTCAGCGGGGAGCCTGCTTCCCCCTCTACTTCTCCCTCTGTGCGTGCATTCTTTCTCTTAAATAAATAAATGAAATGTTTAAAAGAAACAAAAGGGAAGTCACTGGTTATGGTATCACTCCTGGTGTCGGGAGTCACCGTTTTGGTAGTAAGGAGAGGTAGGGTAAGTAGATACCATGGTTTACTGAGGATGTCATATAGGCCAGGGTGTAATTTATCAGGTCCTGGGTATGAAGATGGGTAAGAAGCACTTCTGGCTCTTGAGGTCCTCGTGTAGCAGGAGGGGAAGGACACGTGTTTACAGCACATGAGTGTCAGAGGAGAGATGCTGGAAATAGTCTGGGTAGGACTGCTACAACGGAGGATCCCAGCAGTAAGCCATCAGCTTAAAGATAGGAGTTTCTTTTTCCTGACGTCACAGTGTCGGCGCAAGCGGTCAAGGCTGGAGGATGGCGACACACCTGGACCTGCACACGCCTGCCCTCCGCTCACCACGGTGTTCTTCCACCGGGGCTTTACTGTCAGCCTGGCTGGGGCTGGCTTGGTTACGGCAGTGGTCCTTAAGCTTGGGGTGGAGCTTAAGGACGAGCCCCCGCGGCACTGGCTGGAGCACAGACTGCTGGGCCCTGGGAACAGGGTTTCTCGTTCACTAGGCTGGGGCTGGGGCCTGATGATTTTATTTGCAAGAGTAGTGAGTTCACAGGTGATGTCACTGCCACTGCCCTGGCAACTGTACTTGGAGAACTTGGAGGGCTCTGGGGGGGGTCGGTGGAGAACCCATGTGGTCACAGCTGTGGGCCAGAAGTGGCACATACATACCACTGTGACTCACGTTCCTCTTGTAGAGCTTCGTCACATGGCTACAGTCACAGCAAGGAGACGGCTGGGGTGTGGGGCTGGGGCTGGTCAGTGCTGTCTCCCTGGGCAGCCACTCCCAGCGACAGTTCTGTGACTGTGGAAGAGCCAAGCAGCGTCCGTCAGCTTCTGGAATCAGCTAGGGAAAAGCAGCTGTCACTCGGGGTCACATTGGTCAGGCAGGGTGATGATCGAGACAGAAGCTTGAAGGGTGAATTTTCCTGGTGTCCCAGAGAGACTGTGCAGCATGCAGTGGAGGAAACTGTTCTCGAAGGAAAGCCAGGCTCCCTCCAGCAACACTGACTGCTGGCCAGGCTGCGCGTGGGGCCTCGTCCTGCAGAGTGAGAGGACAGGGTCCCAGGCTGTCGCTGGCTCACAAGCCAGCATGCTTCGTTTAAGATTCCAGTGGTTAAGATCATAGGTGCCGGAGCCAGCTTGGGTTCAGGCTGTGGTTCTGCCATGGAGTGTCACAAGCCACGTGAGTCACTTGGGCCTGGCTTTATCTGTTCTGGAGAACAAGCCCTCCAGGAGCGACGGCACCGTGGCACCTTTGGTGAGCATGGCTCGCGTGAAAGGCACCCAGCGCTGGGACGTGTGGCCGTCTGGCTTCTCTTGAGCCCTTCTCTGATGGAGAGCTTGCTCCCTCTGTTCGGGCAGTCCGTTCCATTCCGGGATAGCGGCAGCTGTGAGGGAGCTCCATCCTGGGGCCCATAACCTTTCTGAGATAATCCAGAAACGCTCGGTTTAAGCCCATTTCTTCATGGTCACCTGTTGCGTCATCGGGGACGTTCCATTCTTTCTTTACATGGTTGGCTTATGAGCAACTGCCCTTTGTAACTTAGGTGTCAGCACCCCAGGTCTTCTCATCCGGAGAGCAGGGGTTTCTGCGCGAGCACTTGCAGCTCTCCTGGGGTCGTGTCCCACATGGGAGGTTCCGTTTCAGCTGTTGCCCTCTTCAGACCTTTGCATCGTTGGCATGCTTGTTCGCAGATTTATTGCTTTTTGCTTCTATTATTTATTACTGTGTACTGAAAAATAAAATTAACTTGTTGTGTACTGGAGCATGTTTTCATCCATGATACGTTTGAGACAATGATGGAAGCCACTGGGCACATCCCAAATGCCACTCTAGACCTCACTCTACACAGCTGGCTGATGGTGTGTTCAAGTGTGAAAAAAAGAGCACACCAGAAGAGAAGGGATGGCATGCTGGAAAAGTGCCATCTAAGATCGTGTTTAAATAGGAGTCTTTGAAATCACAGTTTTGGTGAAATGCCTAATGGCTGAATAGTTAATATCAACATCAAGTTAAAGCTGACTATTTTTTTTTAAGATTTTTATTTATTTATTTGACAGAGATCACAAGCAGGCAGAGAGGCAGGCAGAGAGAGAGGAGGAAGCAGGCTCCCTGCTGAGCAGAGAACCTGATGCGGGACTCGATTCCAGGACCCTGAGATCATGACCTGAGCCGAAGGCAGAGGCTTTAACCCACTGAGCCACCCAGGCGCCCCTAAAGCTGACTATTATCTGGGCGAGTCTCGAGAATATCTTTGTCTTCAACTCGTGAAAATGCTTGACGATGTCTTATAATTAATTCTGCCAACATGTTTCTCTCCATAGATTCAGAGGAATAGGAATTCTCTTCTTAAACGTTCTGATGAAGACTGTTGACTTGAGGTTTAATTAGCGAGAAACAAAACATGTTTTGGATACCCTGGTTCTCTTTTATGCCTTGTTTTTCTTCATAGTTCTGATGTATTTTTTATTGTGTGTGTGTGATTCACTATGGTTATTATTGTGACGTTAGAGTTTTTCTGTATGTGAAGTTGGGGTAGCAGAACTGATTATTTTGTTTTTAATTCAGTTGTACAAGATGTGCAGAATCCCCAAACAGAGAATTTTCATTAAAAAAGGTTATTTTTTCATGACTTAAATGGAACCAAATAACTAATAACTTTTGTACTTAATTATAACAGCATTTTACTCTTGTGGTAAGAAACATGTAGTTATATTTTACTTGATAGCATAGTAATGTAGAAATCCTACAAGGCGAATTTACTCCAAGTTAAATGTATAATGCTTAAGCACATATATTTGGAAAGTCAGTATTCATCGTAAAGAACAAATGGGAATGACCGGCATTGTTTGTAATGCTGGTGCTCCTTTGCTGCCCAGGATAGGGACAGGCTACGTTATCTCAGGAGATAAAATTGAGATGAGTGAGAAGTTCAAGGACACCACGAAACAGGCATCAGGCCATTTGGCCTTTTACAGGCCAAGACCCTAACCAAAGCAGAACAGTGGTTTGGGGCTGAGTAACAGGGCAAAACCAAACTTCAGTTTATCTGTCACTTGAAAAGTGGATAAAATTAGGTCTGTCTTTCTTTCTCTCTTTGGGAGCTGATTCTTCTTAAATTACATGTAAATTCATTTGATATTTATGCATTTTTAAAATTTATTTGTGTTTTTACCAGTGATGTATTATGTACCCTAATAGGGAAATGAACTTAGTTTGTATTTTTTCTAAAGATTTTTATTTTTATTTATTTATTTGATGGAGAGAGACACATAGAGGGAACACAAGCAGGAGGAGTGGGAGAGGGAGAAGCAGGCTTCCTGTCGAGTAGGGAGCCCCGGGTGGGACCTTGGGATCAAGTCCTGAGCCAAAGGCAGATACTTAACGACTGAGCCACCCAGGCACCCCAGTTTGTGTATTTTCTATCTGATTTAAAAACTAATACATAATTCATTGTATAAAATTTATAAGATACAGAGTACAGAGATGAAAATTGGAATATCACACATTATTCTTCAACTCAGACTACTTTTGCTGACTTGTCTGTGTGTGTGTATTTAGACAAAATTGAGTACATACTGAATATTAAATTTTTGTCAACCTTTTATTTTTATTAAACATTTTGAGAGTCATTTCCAGTTTTATTAAATTGCTTTTTAAAAAAAAAGATTTTATTTATTTATTTGACAGAGAGAGAAATCACAAGTAGGCAGAGAGGCAGGCAGAGAGAGAGGGAAGCAGATTCCCCGCTGAGCAAGAGCCTGATGGGGGCTTGATCCCAGGACCCTGAGATCATGACCTGAGCCGCAGGCAGAGGCCTAACCCACTGAGCCACCCAGGTGCCCTTAAATTGCTTTTCAGAGCCTATATAATATCCCAATAGTTGGATGTAATTTGTTCCTTGGGTTCCTTGGGTTGTATTCCCAACCTTGGGTTGTATATAATTTGTTGTTTTCATTTTGCAATAAATTTTCCAATATATATGTTTGGTACATATGCCTATTTATTTCCTTGGGTTCCTTGGGTTTTATATAATTTGTTGTTTTCATTTTGCAATGAATTCCTTGGGTTGTATATAATTTGTTGTTTTCATTTTGCAATAAATTTCCCAATATATACGTTTGGTACATATGCCTATTTATTTCCTTAGGATAGGAGGTTTCTTAGATCTGAGGCAATAGCAAAATTACTGTTTTTTTTTTTAAGAACAATTATGAGAACTTTTCCTTTTTCTCTTAATTATCACAGTTTATTTTCTCTTTTAACATTTCTAATCATATTTTCACTTTTGAAAATTTCTTCAGACTTACACCCTTAACCTGCACCTAACACCTTGTCTCGAGGCGCCTGGGCAGCTCAGTTGGTTAAGCGTCCGACTCTTGATCTCTTCTCGGGTCTTGATCTCACCGTCATGAGTTCAAGCCTATTTAAAAATAAAAGAAGAAGTTGCCTTGTCTTGTTCTTCTGTATGGGAGTGTTTTATGTGCGGACGAGTTGCCCGTGCTGCCCAGCTTGGGGGAGCGTCTGTTCACCACTGCAGACATGCTTCCCGCGCTCCCCCTGCCTTTAGCAGTTGGTTGAACGGATTGGGAAGAGGCCCTACCAAGGGCCTGTGGCCACCTTGTATCCCTTGCCTCTGGCTGGCACCGAGGGAGGTGTTCTTCTGTACAGTTTTAGAAGCGTCAGTTTACTAGGTTGTTTCCTCGACTAGACTGAGCACGATCTTCGGTGTAAGGACTAGGTCCCCGGCGCCCCTCCAGCGGGCATGCCTACCCCGCTACCCCTGCTGGCGCTTGTCAGGCATTTGCGTTGCCTCCAAGTTGAGGATGACACTTCCAATTTTTAGAAAAATGATACTGAATTAGTTTTTAAACCTCCAAACCATTTGGAAGTCTACCGGCAGTTTTTTTTTTTTACTTGTTTTTAAAACAAATCAGTTACTCAAAAGCATTTCTAGCATTTCAGTATCCTGCTTAACGCATTCGTGGTATTTGCTTACACGTTCACATTCCCAGCTCCCTTCTTACTCGTCTGTGTGGTGTTGAGTTCGACTTTAATGCGAAAAGGAACCACGCCAGTTACAGACTGGACGGTATGGCCAAGGGACGGTGGAGGCTGGGTATCCTCCTGCCTTATGTGCAGAGGTCATCCTGAGCCACCTCTGATGAGGTGTCACAGGTAACCGAGCACACGTGTCCATTTTTCCTTCGTCCTCCTTTTAGTGAGTTCAGCCTCATGTTTCTGAGGATAATAGGGAGACTCCACTCTTCCTTGATTCTCTGCCTACACATGAAGAAGAAACAAAAAATCATCACGTTACTATAGGAAATGTATTGTAAAGAAAGTGAAGAGAGACATTTAGTATTAAGTCATAGGTCCTATCCCTGCTCAGGGCCCCTGGGGAATTCTCTTCTTACTGAGACTAGAATCCCAAGTCCTGCCATAATTGGGCCCCACAAACTTGTCACACCTAATTTCCTACAGGTTTTTCTCCTTTCTATTTCTTCTGCACTGGCCCTCTCACAGTTGTTTGAGTATTTGAAGCATATTCCTGCCTCAGGGCCTTTGCACTTGATATTCCTGCTGAAGAAGGATTGATTAGCTGTCTGTACAAGGCCTTCTAAAGGAGGCCTTCTTGACCTCCCCATTTGAAAATAGAAACTCCTGTCATTTTGGGGTACCTGGGTGGCTCGGTCGGTTCAGCATGACTGTTGATTTCTGCTAAGGTCATGAGCTCAGGATCCTGAGATCGAGCCCTGCGATGGGCTCTGTGCTCAGTGGGGAGTCTGCTTGAGATTCTTCATTTTCTCCCTCTCCCTCTGCTCCTGCCTCCACTCATGCTCCCTATCTCTCTCTAAAAACACATAAATAAAGTCGTTAAAAATAAGGAGCCTCCTGTCATTTTCCTCTTTCTGCCATATTTTAAAAAATATTGATCTTACATTATTTCATACATTTTGACATTATATTTGTTTATTGTCTGTTTCTCTTACCAAAATGTAATGTCCATGAGAACAGGGGCTTTTTTTTTCCCCACTGCTGTCTGGGACGGGGCCTGGCACGTAGCAGGTGATCAGTAAATTATCTATTGTGTTAATGAACTGTGAGCCTGATGATTGTATGTGTTTTATAGCTTTCATTTCCTAAAGCTAACCAAATATAATTTATCAGCAACCAGTGATGGAACAGATGACCTATCTTAGCATTAACTTCTATTTCCTTTTTGTCATTTCCCTTTAAGATTCATGCATTACCAATTTGGAAACATATTTTTTTCTGAGGCAGTGGTGTGAAATGGCAGTAGTGCTGCTTTTTAGGTAGGAAACCTGGGGCTAGTTATTTAACCTCTAAACTAGGGATGCCACAGTTCCCTTGTATGTAAAACGGAGATAACGGTATGTTGGAGTTTTAGGATTGAGCCATTACTAACCTTCTCTTGCCAAACTGAGACCAGAGAGGGAGAGATTTCCAAGAGTCAGAGAGACATGGGCTGGATCATCAGCCTGACCGAGAGAAGCGGCATCGGAGGTGGTGGCTTAGGGGAGCTGCCCTGTGAGCTCCCAGGGCTTTACTCCTTGGAGTAAGTTTCACTCCCCCATTGCAGGCAGGGCTGGGTGTCTGATCTCCCCAGAAGAAACACAGCTTCCCCAGTAAACTTCCCACACAGGGAAGCAGGCTGTAGGTTGGTGGATTTGAAGAAAGCCCAGAAGGGGGGCCCCTGGGTGGCTCAGCACCTGCGTTCGGCTCAGGTCATGATCTCAAGGTCCTGGGACTGGGTCCCGCATCAGGATCCCTTCTCAGCAGGGAGCCTGCTTCTCCCTCTCCCTGTGGTTCCGCACCGCTTGTGTGCGTGGGCTCTGTCAAATGAATAAATAAAATGTCAAAAGAAAGAAAGAAAGCCCAGAAGGTTGAGTGAGTCGCTTCTCCTCTGATGGGAAGAAGTAGGTGGGGCAGACGCATTACTGGGAGAAACATGACACCTGGGGAACAGAGGGTCCCCCAACAAGTATGCACCTTGTGGTGACGACTTTATAAGGTCTTTTCTCTGTGTAGAGTTTGGAACATAGGAAGTGCTGAGTCACTGTTAGCCACTATTAGTGTTGTCATACTTGTGTTTATCATGACTTATAGCAGTGAACCTATTGGACTATAATCTCTTTTTTTTTCTTCTGTGTACTTATTAGACTAGATTGTAAGCTCTTGGGAGAAGAAACTCTTCGTTATCTCTTGAATCTCTGGTGCTAGATGATTTCGTGTTGGTTTTTAGCCATCAGCGACTAGATATTTGAGAAGAATGGTTTAGTGAAAGCATATGGGTATTGGAGTCAGAAAAAAAAGGAATCTGCTTTAAATTCTTTTTAAGCCAAGGAGGAGATAGGAAAAAGTAAACACCAAAAAAGGAAAGTGGACTGATACATACACATGTAAGGTTTTTAACGGTAGTACTTAAAACAGTTCCTGTATCATCAAAGAACCCGGGGAAGCACAACAGTGCAGACTCTGAATATTTCATTTTGTCTAGGTTTTACTGTGTTTCTTTTCTTCTCATGAATAGGTAGTGGTAAAGAAGTTAGGCTCCTACAGAGTGATGGCTAGTTTGCACATGTTAATATTAGACTGTGTTTTCTAATTAAAAAGCAGAGACAAAGTGGGAGAAATTATCACTGAAAAAATACAGCAAACTCTGTTTTGGACATATCTCAACGAGAGCAGTCCGTAAATGCTGCTGGGGAACGTGCATGTATGTTGATAACATCTACGAAGACAGTAAGTTCTGGTCAGTGGTGGATCCCATCACCAGACAGCCGTCAGCTCTCCCATCTGCCTTCTCTGTTAGGCGTCCGGGACTCGGAGCTCCTTGTTGTCCTGATTGTTGCTTCTGTTTTCACAGTCTCTGCGTCCCGTCAGCGTTGTCACACATTGTTCTGACTGTGCCTGGTGACAAGGCACACATTGCAGTGTCGCTGGTGCTCCCTTCCGGGTGGAGAGCTTTACTTGTTCTGACTCTGGCCGAAGCAGTCTACCTCTGTCCTTACCCTGGAGCTTCCCTGGTCTGGTCTCCAGGCACGATTGCACTCGTGCACTAAAATGTCATCTGGCGGACACCTAAGACAGGGTCTCAAGATCAGGTGTGTAGGGTCAAGATCTGGATGGCCATGAGGAGGGATACCAGCCCAGGGATCATCCTGCTTTACCAGGTGAGGGAGGTTTCCCCGGACCCCCTGGATCGCAAGACCTAGAACCCTCCTGGCAGTTTAAGTCTCCTGGTCCAGAATCAGCCTTTGTATTTTTGAAATGTTGATTTTTTTTTTTTTTTCATCAGTCTTTCCCCAAACTGTTGTAAATTAGTCATATGCACTTGAGGGGCCAAGTGGACCGAGTGTGATCTTTGGTTTCGGCCTCAGCTTGAATCTGGCTCCCCTGCTCTCTGACTTCACATTACTTGGGGCTTCTGAGCTTCCATTTCCTCATTTTAAAAATGGGGATATTAGTACCTCTTTTCCGGGTTATGGAGAGCATTGTTCACGTAACGGACCCCTTCGTACATTGTAGCTGCTCAACAAATGGCAGCGGTTCCCGGTCATCCTTTCAGAGTGTGGGCGAACTGTGTGAAGGAGCTTCCACGAACTGAGGGCCCAGCTCCTTCTCGGTCTTCCATCCACTGCCTTGCTCCTCCCAACAGCAGCACAAAGCCCGGTCTTGTTGGGACAGCTGGTCCCTGTGCCGCTGGGCCTTTCCAGCTGCTGCGTGGCGGGCTCGATCTAGAGGGTGGGTCTGGTGACATTGGAACTGGGTGGTCCTCACTACAGGGCGCACGTGGACAGGTAAGTGCTTTCAGCAGGTGGTTACTACTACTACTACTTCTCCTCCTCCTCCTCCTTTTGATTTATTTATTCCAGAGATGGAGAGAGAGTGTGTGAGTAGGGCGAGGGGCAGAGGGAGATGGAGAAGGAGAGAAGCAGACACCCTGCTTCTCATGGAGCCTGATGCAGGGCTTGATCCCTGATCCCTGAGATCATGATCTGAACCGAAATCAAGAGTCGGATAAATCCGCTTAACCAACCAACCCAGTCGCCCCAGGGTGGCTACTTCTAAAATGAATGAAAGTATATGATGGAAATGGTTTTTGTATAGATTTACCAGCTAGAAAGCAATAAAATCTCACTTTTTAAGAATTGTGGATGTTTTGAAAATCACTTTTTCTAGGACACAGAATGGAACCCTTAAAAACTGGTACTTTTCATTGGTAGACTTTGTTTTGTGGGTTGGGGAGTGTAAGATTTTACGTTATTTCTCTTTTGGGAGAAAAAAAACTTCCAAAGACTTAGTTTTAGGTAGAGAAACAGTCAATTTAAATTTAAAATTAAAAACCTCTTTTCTTAATAGCTTTCTGTTCTTTAAATTTGCTAATTTAAAATTTTCTTTATATAAAATTTTTTTATTATTAAAATTAATAATACTGCCCATTGTAGAAATTTGGAAAGTATATCGCTAACTTTTGAATTCCAAATCCTTTGGAATAACATCTATGCTTTGAGAACTTATTTTTCTCTCCTTGGGTAATTGTCTTCTGGAGCCTCCTACTTCCCGTCTCCGATCTGGATTGGTTGCGTATCAGCCTACTGCGACATTGTCATTCTGCGGCTGCTTTTGATGGCACGTCTGAGCCAGATTCATTATTTCTTTAATCCTGGGCCATCTTTCTTGGTTTAGACTTTTATTTTGCTGAAGCACATCTCCAACTGACTTCCTAAGAAAGAGCACGTGGGAAGTCAGCTTTCGGAGTCTTTATGTATTTGAAAGTATCTTCATAGAACTTTAGGTTGAAAATAACTTTCCCTTATAACTCTTAAGGCATCGTGTTGTCACTTTTGCATCTACTTGATGAAGAGAAGTCTGATGCCAGTCTGGTTCTCTTAACTGTATAGTTGACCTGATTTTTTTTTTCCCTTGAAGATTCATAGGATTTTCTGTTTCTCTTGATGTTCTCAAATTTCACATTATCTCAGTGTGGATTCTCGGTAAGTTCTTCCAGTTTGATGACTCATGTTCTTTAACTCTGGGAAATCCTCTGGAATTGTTTCTTAGATAACTTCTTCCTTCTCTTTTTGTTGTTCTCTTTCAGGGATTCTTATTTTCTAGATGGTGACGTCTTGGATATATTAAGTCTATATATTCTCTCTTGCTATTCATATCTTTTGGAGACTTCCTTTAACTTTGTATTTCAGCGTGTGGTATATTTTACTTTCCAAAATGGTCACAGCGCTCTTTCCAGTTCTCATCACTTCTTATGAAGGATGGAGTTTATTTCCTCTCCCCTCAAACCCGGACAGGTTTATGACTACTCCAACTGACAGAATATGGTGGAAGTGATGCTAGGTGATTCCCAAGTCATTAAAAGGTTATGGCTTCCACCAGTATGTGTGGCTCTGTTTTTGTCTCTATTTCTCTCTTAGAGTGTCTCTATTTCTCTCCAGTCACCATGTTGTGAGGAAGCCTAGGGCTCATAGAGGGATCCTGTGTAGGTGTTTCAGCTACAGCCCCAGCAAAGGTCTCAGATGGCAAGCACCAGGGATCTGACATGCGAGTGCATGAGCCTTTACATAGTTTCAGTACTTGGCTGATGCCAGGTGGAGCAGGGATGAGCTCTCCCTGTCCAACTATGCTCAAATTGCAGCTTCGAGAGCCAAAGAATGTTGCTATTTGTTTTAAGCTACTGAGTTCAGGGGTAATTTTTATGTTCTTAGATTTCTTATTTCATCAGTTGGGTTTTTTAAAAATGTTCTTTGAAGTCTAACTTACATACAGGGAAATGCACAGATCGGAAGTGTGTAGTTTGATCTGTTTTGACAAATGCATATACACTGTGTAACCCACATCCTGTAACTGGTCCTCATGAAAGTGAACTTGGTAGACCAGAGTGCTAGGTGAGGGGTTGAAAGAGAGTGGGAGACCCCAATCCGCGGCCAGCCCCTGGCAACCACCGCTTTACTCTTCCAATGAGGCTGGCTTTTTTTTCCCTTTTCTATTGAACATATAAATGATACCATGCAGTTAAAAAAGAGGGGGGGGGGGGAGATTGGCAGGAATTTGGCAATGGACTAAATAAGATAGGAAGACTTTTGAGTTTCTTTTTTCCTTAAACTTATTTTTGGACATTTTTAAATTTGCACCGTTGTGAAGATAGTACAGAAAGTTCCCAAATAACCCACATGTACTTCTTCCTGTTGTTAACATATTACTATGGCCCTTCGTCACAACTAGTGAACCAATATTGGTCCATCCTTATTAACTAAACTCCATGCTTTATTTGGATTTCCTGAGTTTTTACTTAAGGTACTACCTTGGGCTGCCATAACAGAATACCGTAGACAGAGTGGCTTAAACAACAGACATCTGTTTCTCAGGGCTCTGGAGACTGATGTCTGAGTTCAGAGTGCCAGCATCGTGGTGGGGCTCTGGTGAGGCCTCTGTCTTGGCTCATAGGCAGCTGCCTTTCTGGTGTGTGTTCACATGGCCTTTCCCCGGTGCATGCATGTCTGAGGAGGTGAGGGATGCAGGGTGGGAAGTAAAAGAGAGAGCGCTCTCTCTGGTATCTCTTCTGATCGGGGCACTAATCCCACGATGAGGGCCCCACCCTCATGACCTCTTCTAAACCTCACTAACTCCAAAGGCTCCATCTCCAAATGCTGTCACACGGGGGACTAGAGCTTCAGTGTATTAATTTGGGGGGGATACAGATACTCAGTTCGTAACAAGTTCCTTTTGTGATCCAGGATCCCGTGTAGAATTTTCCGTGTTCCATTTAATTGTCGCGTTTCGTTACCCACTAGACCGGGATGGTTTCCCAGACTTCCTGTGGTTTGGATGTCCTGACAGCTTTGAGGCGTGTTGGTCATTTTGTAGCCTGTCCCTCAAGTGGGATTCATCTCATGTTTTTCTCATGCTTAGTCCGGGCTTGTGGGTGTTTGGAAGGCCACAAAGGTGCAGTGTCGTTTTCATCCCTTCGCATCAAGTGTGTGTACTTTCAACTTGACTTGTGCTGTTGGTACCACTTTGGTCCCCGGGCTGAGGCACCGTTTCCCCGGGCTCTCCACTGAATGCTGCTTTTTAACCCCCACTTTCCACATTCTACTCACTGAAGCAGTCGTTCTGAGCAGCCCACACATGGGGGTGCGCTGGGGGGTGCAGTGTGCTGGGGGCGGGGCGGGCTGTGCTTGCCGATGGAGCCCGGCGCGCAGGAGAGAGAAGAGTGGGATGACACCTGCTCCCAGGTGTTTGGCCTGAGCTCCTGCGCAAATGATGGAGGAGGAAGGAGAGTGGCTCCGGAGCTCGGGAAGGGACAGACACGAAGGGTCTCCCTTTGGCTGGGTTAGTTTGGAGTTACCTGCTGGACTCGGAAGCAGAAATGTCGAGCCGACCACTGACCGAGTCTGGAGTTCAGGGCAGGCGAGGGCTCGGGATTCAGTTACAGAGTGCCGTTGCGGCGGCGCCTGGGTGGCTCAGTGGGTTAAAGCCTTTGCCTTCGGCTCAGGTCCTGATCCCAGGGTCCTGGGATCGAGCCCCTCATCGGGCTCTCTGCTCAGCGGGAAGCCTGCTTCCCTTCCTCTCTCTCTGCCTGCCTCTCTGCCCGCTTGTGATCTCTGTCTGTCAAATAAATAAGTAAAATCTTTAAAAAAACGAAGAATGCCGTTGTGCTTTCACACTAAGACTTTGGTTGGACAGAGTAAGGAGCCTGTGGTAACTGATTAGATTGGTGACACGAATTGACATCAACAAACACATCCTTCCCGAGAGCGCTGGGGATGAAACGGAGAGACCGGCGGTCCTCCCGCCAGCCGGAGCCTCCGAGCTCCACTCGCGCGGCAGCGGCTGGCAGAAGACAGTGGAAGTTGTAGGGCTTCGCCCTGCGGAGCTGTGCACGTGTGTTGCGGGGCCGCAGACGGCTGGCGCACCGGGGTGGGACTCGTCCTTTCTCAGAGGGCCGCCGGCCTTCGTCTCCTCGGGGCAGCGCTGCCCGGACAGCCTCTCCCTGCTCTTCCCGCCCTTCTCCGTTCTCTCCTGCGGCCCAGGAGGGCGACTGGCTTTCCTGTCTCGGCTCCTCTCCTTGTGATGGTGAACGTAGGGACGCTAACCGATTTATACTTCTGGTGCCATAATAGGATATTTTTTCCATTTTATTTTATTTTATTTCTTTTCAGTGTTCCAGAATTCATTGTTTATGCACCACACCCAGTGCTCCATGCAATCCGTGCCCTCTTTAATCCCCACCACCAGGCTCCCCCAACCTCACACCCCGTTTGTTTCTCAGAATCCACAGTCTCTCACGGTTTGTCTCCCCCTCCGATTTCCCTCAACTCACTTCTCATAATAGGAATTTTTTTTAACTTTATTTAAGCTTTATTTAAACATATAATGTAACCCCACCACCCTCTCCCAACCCCTCTTCCCCCCACCCCCCTCAGTTTGTTTTATGACATTAAGAGTCTCTTTTGGTTTGTCTCCCTCCCGATCCCATCTTCTTTCATTTTTACTTTTCCTACCACCTTAACTCCCACCCCCGTTGCATCTCCACTTCCTCATATCAGGGAGATCATGTGGTAGTTGTCTTTCTCCAATTGACTTATTTCGCTAAGCATAATACGCTCTATAGGAATTTTTAAAGACAGTTGGCAATCGTGCATTAAAGCTACGTGACACGTGACCAGTGCCGCAAAGGATGTCAGGTTTAAGTTGCTCTGTGGAGGTTGGTAGGTTATTACTTAGAAAACAAAGTTAATAATATTGGGGGACTTACAGTTCTCTCCTTTTCCCTTCCATCCCCCAAAGTTCTTTTCTTAATTTTTAGAACTTTTTGTCCTAGTACATCTTCCCTTTTCTGGGAAGTTGATTTTTAAAAATTAGATTTGCAGGGGATTAGGAACAATCACCATGTTATTAGAGGATGATGAAATCCTCACGCATACTTATAATCAGGGAGACCTTTTCAAACTCCCTGGGCGCCCCTCTCCAAACTCATTCAAGAGAGGAGTAACTTCCAGAACTTGGGATTTCTCATTTCCTTTAGTGGTATTCACCGTGAATGTGTGTACCTTTAAACAGTGTGGTGTTTAGTTTTGCTCAGTTTTGACTTTTGACCTTTATTTAAATGATTTATACCATATGTTTTCTCCTGAGCCTTGCTTTTTAAATTTTATTTATTTTTAAGATTTTATTTATTTATTTTAGAGAGTGAGAGAGCAAGGGAGGAGCAGAGGGAGAGGGATAAGCAGACTCCACGAGCCCAAGGCAGGGTTGGATCTCACGACCCAGAGATCATGATCTGAGCTGAAATCAAGAGTGGGACGCTTAATGGACTGAGTCACCCGGGCATTCCTGAGTCTTGCTTTTTAAATCAATATTATATTTGCCAGATACATTTATTCTGGTCAGCTTAGCTGCCGTTCTTTTGTTCCAGCTTCTGTGGAGTATGAATATGCTCTAACTTATTTGTGTTCTCTGAGCCAAGGCCATTTGGGTGGTTTCCAGGTTTTTACTATTTATAAATAAGGCTACATGTAGTGTAGTTCTTGTTCATGTCTCCTGGTCACATATGCAAGAATTTCTCTAAGGTTTATCTACCTCGGGTGGAATTAATGGTCATGAAGAATGTGTCTTCAACTTTATTAAATAATGCCAAGCTGTTTTTCGAAGTGGTGACACCAGTATACACCCCCCACCAACAGCGTATTAAAATTCTCTTGTCCCACATCCTCATCAGCACCTTGTTTTCAGGTTGAAACCCTTTAGCTGTTCTTTTGGGTATGAAAAGATATTTTGTGATTTTAATTTTTAGTTTTCCTGAACACAATAAGGTTAGTATTTTTTCATATAGCTCCTGGCCATTTCTCTTCTGTGAAATGCTCATTCTTTTGTCTTTTTAAAAATTGGGCAAAAAAAAAAATTGGGCAGTTTGTCTTTTCCTATTGGTTTTAGAGGTTCTCTCTCCGTTTTGGTTTTGAATTCTTTATTTATGTGTGTTGTAAAATACAGTCTTCAGGTTTATAGTGTGATTTTCTTTATGAACTTCTTGATTCTTTTTAAAAAATTTATTATAATTTTTTTTAGAGAGGTAGGGAGGGGCAGAGGGAGAGAGAGAAGGAATCACGCAGCCCCCCCAAGCCCAGCACAGAGCCTGACGTGGGGTTCAATCTTGTGACCCTGAGGTCCTGACCTGAGCCCAAACCAAGAGTTGGACGCTTAACCAACGGGGCCACACAGGTGCCCCTTTTTAAAAATTGTGGTAACATCTTGCATACGTAAATGTATAAAATGTGCCACTTTAACTGTTTTTAACTGTATGGTTTAGTAGCGTGAAGTCTGTTCACATAGTTGTACAGCGGAGCCCCAGAACTTTTCCATCTTGCAAATTGGGAACTGCATACCCATTTAATAACAACTCTCCATCTCTCCCTCCCTATTCTACTTTCTGTTTCTATGAATTTGACTATTCCAGATAGACCTCCTCTAAGGGGGGCAACCCTTGTGGGGTCTGAGCCTGCTCGGCCTCCGTCAGCTGGCCAGGCGGGCAGAGCGGAGCAGGCAGACCGTGTGGGGTGAAGGAAGCAAAGTCTGCGTAATGTTTTTCTTTGTTGATTTCATAACCCGCGAATGTCGATGGGGTTATTCTTATTTTCCTATTAAGACACTGTGACATAGAGAGGTTGTAAGTGGCCAGAGTTACTCGGTTAAGGCTGGAGCAAGGACTTGTATTTATGGTTTCTTAGGTAGTCGTGTGCTGCTTCCTTTAGATGCACAGTTGTCAGCCCGCTGTGAGAGGCTGGGTGACATTTACATGAGACATAGTCCCATTTCTGCACTGTGTGTCACATGGACTTCCCAGCAGACCAGTTGCGTCCCTGCTGCTGTTTTCTTAGAAATGCGAGGGCACGAGTAATGTTTTGGGGATAAACTTTATTAAAGTAAATTGTTCGCAAACTTGACTATTTTAACTCTCATTAGTAATAAATTACTAGTGGCACACCTCGAAGCCCAGTGGCTTTTCTATGATTCATAATTGCTGCCTTTGACGTCTTAATTATGTTGACTTTCTTTATCAGCTGTATGCAGCCACTTAACATTCACCTCGGAGCTGGTGTAAATATTTGATAAATTGGGACGTGCAGATGGTCTTCCAGCTGTGGTTTCCTCCCCAGCCTGAGAGCGGAAACTCTCGTTAGGAGCCTGGTAGTGGAGTCCGTGTCCACGAGCGCAGAGTCCTGCCGCCTCTGTGCGCCCGAGAGGACAGCGGTCGGTCTCTTGTGCTCAGCTTGCCATGTGTCATCGCGCAATTTGGAAGTCAAACATCTGCCGTGATTGTATCCAAGAGTTACTTTTTAGCTCATGCTGGATGTTAAAATGACATCGAGCAGCAAGAAGAAGGGATTGTACATAAATTTGGAGTAACAGGCGACCCGAAAATGGTGAGACCAAATGTGAGTTTGCAAGTGTTTAATAACACGCGTTTGTTCATGCGCCGGCCACACGCCAGGAGTAGATGCTCGTGGTCACGGCACGCAAAACACAGAGCACCCCCGTTCCCACGAAGCGCACATGCTAGGGCTTACTCCTAAAGATTTGCTATCGAATAATTTACAGTGTATGACATCAAGGGACATAATGATCATTTCTGACTTTTTTTTGACAGCGATGTCTGAAACCTTTGAAAGTTCTAAAAAAAATAAATGGAAAATCAAAAATGCTTACTTTGGCTCATTTGGATAATGTGTAAGTGCTTAATGGCTAAGGCCATTGGTCAGCGTCGCAGAGCTCAAGCTGATCATGAAAAGTTAATACTTTTTATATTGATGTGATTCTTATCGAAAAGTAGACTGTTTTTGGTGGGAGGTAATAAGATTTCAAGATCAAATCAACATATGTGTAAGTTGATGTTGTACTGAAGTGAGATCTGATGCTAAAGAGGCAGCCCAGGAGAACAATGAGTTTTTTGCATAATTCAAAGCCTTGTACATTGATAGGAGCATTGAAATCAACTTTGTTTTTTTAGGTTGGGTGCTTTTTACCCAGTAATATGTAGCTCCCTGGACATGAAAGTTTTCAAGGTAAATTAGAGAAGGATTACTATTCTTGTTTGGGCCAATGTTTCTGATAGCAGGAATGAATGGGTCATTTCAATTGATGAATTTTTATTAGCAAATATAATAAATAAGCAAACAAATTTATTTGAGAGGGAGAGAGGAAGCATGAGCGGGGGAGGGCCAGAGGGAGAGGGAGAAGCAGACTCCCTGCTGAGCAGGGGGCCCTGATGATGAGGTGCTCCAGGCCCGGCTCAACCCCAGCACCCCGAGATCATGTCCTGAGCCCAAGTCAGACGCTCAGCCTCCTGAGCCACCCAGGCGCCCCTCGAGTGGAGATGTGAGTGGTGAAGTATCTGTGTTTTCTGTGTTCCGGGCGTGGGGGTGGGGGACCTTGGCCTTGAGGCGGAAATGAGTTTGGTGTGTTGGGAGGTCAGTAGGGTTTAAAGGCCATCAGTGAGAAATAGGGGTGGATGAGGCTAGAGAGAGGGCCTGGTTCTTTGAGGGCAGAGTAGAGATGAGTTTATTTTGGTGGTCATGGGGGGTCTCCTCACTCGTTTTGAAGCTGGGGACTGATGTGATCACGGTCCTGGCTGCTGTGCGGCGACGGATGTGCGGAGGCCCGAGAGGGAGCAGAGGGACCGCGTAGGTGCGGGGGAGGCGTGGGCCGCAGTGCAGGTGGAGGCGGGAGGCGTGGCGGGGAACAGCTCGCACACAACAGAGAGGATCTGGGAGCCGAGTGGCCGTGGAAGCGAGGAGAGCAGCGGTAGTCAGGGGTCGGCGGCCGTTCAGCTGACCTGGCCGAGCCGCCGGCTTTGTGACGCCGCGTCTGCTGACGTGCGAATGCCGGGGAGGGGTGGGTGGTGGGGGATCAAGAGTTCCCTTCTGGGCTCCCGTAAGTTTTAGTATCATTAGACATCCAGGTGAGTTGGTCTCTCGGGCAGTTGAGTAAAGGAGCCTGAAGCCTGGCGGAGAGTTCGAGCCGAAGACGACGACGCCGGGGGTCAGCAGACAGAGGTGACTCCCCAACACAGCGCAGACTCTTCAGTCTACTGGAAAGTGAGGAAGTGGGCCTGGGCGGCCTCGTGGCTCCCTTCTGTCTGGACACCGGACATCTACCGAGTCCCGGGGTTCTCCGAGAAACCCAAAGAAGTTGGGCGAAAACGGGTCTATCTTTTTAAACCAGGAGAGCAATGAACAGGGAGGAAAGATAAGCCTGTAGGTGTTTCCCGTCTCTGTCTATTCCGAAACTGCTGTCTGTCGCTTGCCCACACGTGCAGTATGTGACTGAAATGACACGTCCTTCTGAAAGTCAGGGTGATCTCACTCCTGCTGTGACGTCCTCGTGGAGACCCCCACAGTGGGCGACGGGAATTGATTTTTATTTAAAACATTTTAAGCAGCTTTTCTTTTTCTTAAGATTTTATCTATTTATTTGAGAGAGCGCGAGAGAGCGAGCGAGAAGGCGTGTGCACTGGGGGAAGGGCAGGGGAAGGGAGAGAATCTCAAGCAGACTCGGTGCTGAGCACAGAGCCCGACGTGGGGCCTAATCCCAGGACCCTGAGATCATGACCTGAGCCAAAACCAAGAGCCTGACCCTCAACCGACTGTGCCTTGGGGGCCCTTTAAATAGTTGTTTTGAGGTGTAATGGATACATGATAAACTATACATATTTAAAATGTAAGGTTGGATGTTTTGACATATGTATCCATCTGTCACATGTCACCACAATCAGGATAATGCACATTTCCGTCACCCCTGAGGCTTCCTTGTGCCCCTGAGTAACACCTGCCTTTTGCTTCTCCCTGTCCCGCTTCCCCAGGCAACCACTGATCTGCTCTCAGTCATCAGAGAATAGTTTGCATTTTCAGAAATGTATATAAATAGAATTGTACCGCAGTCCTTATTCTTTTTCTTTTTTTTTTTTAACTTTTCTCACGTAATATAATTATTTTGAGATTTATCCATGTTGCTGGGTGTGCCTTAAGAGTTCATTCTGTTTTATTGCTCAGTGATACCTGTCGTATGGATACACCGGGATCGTTTATCCCGTCACTGTCCGTTCAGACTCACCTTTCCCTTCTGCAGGTCTTGGGATTTGCTGGTATTATTTGTGACCACGGAAGAGATGGAGACTGAGGTGTTCACACGTGCACACACACGCGTGCACCAAACTCTCTTAATAAAAAGGGCGGGGGGCGCCTGGGTGGCTCAGTGGGTTAAGCCTCTGCCTTCGGCTCGGCTCATGATCTCAGGATCCTGGGATTGAGCCCCGCATCGGGCTCTCTGCTCGGCAGGGAGCCTGCTTCCCCCTCTCTCTCTCTGCCTCTCTGTCTACTTGTGATCTCTCTCTCTCTCTCTGTCAAATTAAAAAAAAAAAAGTTATCCAGTGTGACTTTCCCATTTAAAAAAAAGGGGGGAGCGGTAGTTCCTTGTTCTTCGTTTATCCCCCTTTATCTTGCTCACGGATGAGCGGCTTGTTAGATGTTGGAGTAAGTTGACAAGTGTTGGGGACATTAGGCAGACTAGCCCTTTCTTTGTGTCTGTGCTCATGTGTTATTTTCGGATATGTGTGTGTGTGTGTTGAGTTTATTTATTTTTATCTGGATTAAATTTGCTTCAACAGATTGCCTTTACTTGAGCTTCATAATTTGGCAGCTGTGGACACAGTTAATCTAGCCCCTTTTAATTTCATAGGCAAGTATAAATAAATTCCTCTTAATTAGTTCCTCGGAGTTTTACATAGACGGTTGAGAGTGAAATGAAGGGAGATAAGCTCCACTTAATCTGAAAGGTGGAAGGTGGGTGCTTCTAACCTCTGTTGAGGTCTTGATGAAATCACTAGCTTTCTGCTCCTGTGCATTTGGAAGAGCTTCCTGCTTTTTGGTTCTGTGGATGATCTGAGAATATGCTTCAGGATCTGTCACTTGATAAACCCCTGGGAGTCTGGCTGTTCTTAATGATGTGGCATTCACCACGGAGTGGGAGGTTACAGGAGGTCTGGCTCCTGCCTAGCAGCTCCCTGCACCAGGGAGGGAAGAGGAGGGAAGAGGAGAGAATATCGTGTCTAGGTGTGCACCTGTCCTGGGAGCGGAGGTTCCTTGCTGGCCCTCCCAGCGTGTGTTGTTGACGTGGGAGTTGCCATATCGTGGAGGCACTTGCCGTGCAATCCAGGAGCGAGGATACAGTCCTGAGGCGCATCCCGCACGAGTCCCTCCACTTTGCGTCATTACGGGCCAGCCCTCCGCCTACTGTCCTGCTCAGCTGCCATCCTCTTGTCCGTTTGTGTGTCTTCCTGCTGCTGGTAGATTCTGTGAGCACAGCATCACGTCTGTGTTCTTGTAACTAAACAGTAAGTGTTTGTTGAATGGGGACTAGAATTCATCTTCATGCTTCCATATTTATTTTTAAATTTCTGGTTGTGAAGTTTCTAATTGTAGCAATTGATACAAAGAGCGTTAAGCCTCTCACAAAGATGGAAGATGACATGAGCTGTTATGTTCTTAATAGTCTGCTCTCCTTCGTTTCAAGCAAACTCGGAGACATGACTTCTCCCCCCTACTTTTTCTTTCAGTAAATTAGAAGCACACGTGGGGCTAGACACTCCATTTGGGGATGAGTGGGAATGCATAGACAGACAGAATTTGTCCTCAAGCCTCGAGAAGCTCACAGTCTTAAAGGAAAGTCAGACTCATAGTCCAATAAGTGACCAGTGCTGTATAGGAGTGATTTAAAAAGTGTTTTGGAAGCCGATCCCATTAACTAAGTTGAGGCCCTGAGAGGGAAGGGGCAGGTTTGGGGGAAGGAGGAGATAGAAGAGGATACAGTGAAGAATTCAGTTTATGTGTCCAATTTGAGCTTTGTGAAGAATGTTATTCTTACTGGGTAATCTGTAGATTTTTATGGTGGTTTATAAAAACCAGTTTCCCAGTGTTTTGGTTTGAATTTATTTTTACTAATTATGGCAGGTGATCGTTCTCGAGTTAAGAGTTTCGTGTTTCCAAAGTTGGTTGTGACGATAGTGGAGTTCAGTTTACTCGATGCTTGTTGAAAGATCTCATCTATGCCAGTGACCTAATCAGGTTCGAGATGCTTACATCCTTTAGGACCTGGCTGCCACGACTTGACATTTAGTGGGATGAAACTAGCAATGCAGAGGCAGTGTTGGGAGATGAGATAATTGTGATCCTAGATCTTCGTGCTCAATATTTTTGTTTGGAAATTTGAAAACAAGCATGAATCACTTAAAAAAAAAAGATTTATTAATTTGAGAGAGAGAGAGAGAGACCGTGCATGAGCGAGAATCTCCAGCAGACTTTGTGCTGAGCATGGACCAGACGTGGGGCTCGATCTCACGACCCTGAGACCATGAGCTGAGCTGAAACCAAGAGTCAGATGCTCAGCCGACTGACTGTGCCACCCAGGCACCCCACAAGCATGTGTTATTTAAAAAAAATTAATTACTTGGGGGTAGATAGTAAATGACTGTGGTGCAAAATAAAAAAGTAGACAGGGATATATGATGGAAAGTCTCTCTTTTCCCCATCCTCTGCCCTGAAGGGCAACCACTGTTACCAGTTCCTGGGGTATCCTTCCGGCGATATCCCCACAGGCATGTCGGTGACCTTGTGGAATCCCAGAGATAGCATGCGTCCAGAACCTTACTGAGGTCTTCAAGGTCTGCTTCTTTGTTCTTTTTCTTCTGCTTCCCTATTTATTTCTCTTAGGCAGTGCCTCATCTAAATCCCAGGCACCTTTCCCATTCCATGGGTCTCATGTAACTTGCTAAGTCCTTGGGCAAACCTGCATATCTTTGTTGTGTCCATTTTTACATGTGAGGAAGACTGCCGACAGTCCCTGGCTTCATTTCTCGTGGACCAGTCCTGCAGCACACGTCCATGTTCTGAATCCGCTGTTGGCAGTGACTTCTGAGACTGGTCACTGTTCATCCCCCGGCACTAGGAAAGGGTCTAGCTTTTCTTGAGGCAAGCGGCTGCCTGGCAACTGAACCAAATCAGTCTTTTCTTGGCAAGGAGAAAGGTCTTCTGTTTTAAGAAATCTAGATCATTTCATCTTGGTACTTACAGGGTTGCCTCATTCTTTTTGATGGCTGTTAAGCATTTCATTGACTTAATGTACCATACTTCAGTCTCTGTCTTTTCTAATTTTCCTGTTATAGAATCTGTAGTGCACATTCATAGTATTAAATACATCCTCCCCCACCATGCCAAATTGTTCTCCATCACATTTTGTTAGTATACACTACCACCAGCCGTGTTTTCAAGTCCCTGTTCCCTTATGCACTTGACAATACAGAGTGCTTTTGAAGTTTATTTTACTCAATTAGATAAGTGAAGTGTTACTTTATCCTGATTTTAATTTCCAGTTCTCTTATTATAAAGTTTGGGCATTTTTTTCATGTGAATGAGAACTGACCATGTACATATCTGCCCATTTTTCTATTATTTTATTACTTTTTTTTTTTTAGAGATTTTATTTCTAAGTAATCTCTACACCTAGTGTGGGACTTGAACTTACAGCCCCAAGATCAAGAGTTGCGGGCCCCACTGACTGAGGCAGCCAGGCACTCCTGTTACTTTTTTTTTTTTTATTGATTTTTAGTAGCTTTATGTATATTGAGGAAAGTAGGTTTTTATGGTGTGATTTCTAAGTATTCCTTCCAGGTTTATATTTTTACTTTGCTTATAGTGTTTGGCAACCAGGGAATTTTTTTACATTTATGTAATGGAATTGCTTCTGAATTTTTTTATTGGCTTTGGCCCAGAACATTATGAAATGTTGCCTTTATTACATTCTACATGCCCGTGATGTGTTTGAATCTATCTCTGGACGTCCAGGTCTGTTTTATTGATCTTTCTCTTCATCCAGTCCTCATTGTAGCTTTTAAATTTGCTTCACTCTCTGATAGGGGAAGTCTCCTCTCATTGCAAATTTCCTGACTGTTTCACTTGTTTATATTTCTATGTTTTAAGATCAACTTTTTCTTTTCTAAAAAGTCTCTTGATGTTTTATGATGCTGAACTTAAATGTAGTGATTGATGGAAGCAATGGACAGTTTTGATGACACTGGAGTCTTCCTACCCAAGAATGGCCGCCCCTTCTAGGCAAGTAGTTTTTGGATGTTTTCCTGGACAGAGCATCTTACAATTTGCTTCACGTAGATCTATTGTCCATTTCTTCTTAAGATTATTTTTAGTTACTTAATACTTCTGGTTGCTGTTGTATCTGCGTTTTCCTTCCATTCGCTCTGGTGGCTATAATTGTCTGTATGAAGATGCTGGTTCCTAAGCTGAAGTTAAGAGATAGTGAACAAGCTAGCAGCAGTTGGACTCCGAAACCTATCATGCTGCTTCGTTCTGTTTTGCCTTATCATCTTCCTTCCCTCGTTCTGTTTTGGTTTTGATGCTCTGCTTAGCTTTCCAGAACACCGAGAGTTAAAACCAACCGTACTGCGAATGGGAATTATAGTGGTGTACTCAGAGAGACATTTAAAACTCAAGCGGAAAGCTTTTGTTGGCCAGTTATTTTTATTGTTCATGATCCCCCAATCATTAAAAAAAATGTAGGTATTTTAAGTTAGTGTGATGCTTTGCTTCTTAGTCTATATTGAACTGTTCCCTCCTCTTAATTTATTTGCGTAGCCATGATACATTCTGTTCAGTGACAGTGGACCTTGTGTTCTCTTGCTGCACCAAAAGCCATCAAGTTTTGTTTCTACATTTTCCGATAGACTATTTCAGTTAACAATTTGGAAAACTGGTTTATGTGACAGTGTTTCAGTCTGAGAACAGTAATTTGTGAGCAGGAATGGTATTTAATACTTAGGACTAATAGGATTATTAGCTAAGTTTTGTAAAGAAAACAAGAGTCTATTAAAGTTTGTTTTGAGATGTGTCTGTTAGTACTGCTGGGGGACTATATAATTCTTGACTTTAATTTGAACATTTAAAAACCATGAGTGTTGAGAGTGCATAGAAAGTTCTATTTCCCTACTCCCTCCGAATGGATGCATTTGAAATGAGGGTTGAACTCTGTTCTTAACCTGTTCTCCAAAGAAAATATTGAACTAAGCTAAATTTTATGTATCTTTGGTCTTTTTTTCCCCACTTATATTTCCTTAGAACTTTTTATTTGGAATTCTTTTTAATGACTTTCAACATTTCTCGTGGGTGTCAGAGCAAGTGTTAAAATCCTAAGCAGTATTTTGTCTTCTAAAATGTAGTTAAACGAAGCATCAGACTGTGACTTTAAGGAAGCCATATATTGGTAATGTAGGATTTAAAAATTGTTACATCAAAAGCAGAGAAATACCTGGTTTTCTTTATTTAAGTAGTGTATGAATTGGACAAAGTTGGTAGAAAGTCGGAATGCTGTTCTCCAAGGAGCATTTGTTGCCTTTCTGTGACTTACTGTGGCAAGGAGTTTATGCATCTTCAAAGGGGTTATCCTTGTGGAAAGCTAATTAGGCTCTTTTTAGAAGACACAAAAATAGGCCAGTTCCTTAAAAAAACAAAAGTTTGTTTACTGTGTCCCAGAATCTGTGCCCCACCTGAGGACTGTGGAGATGCACATGGGGGAGTGCACACAGTGTGTGTAGGTGCTGTGGGACCACAGAGGGACCCTTGTCTTGACCTGGGTGGGGACAGGCCAGCCGATGCAAGGAGGACTCTCAGAGGAAGAGTTTAGGTCTCTGTCGGGAAGAACTGTTGGAAATTTAGTGGTTTCCAACAATGGTACAAACTGGCTTGCGAAGTAGTGAGCGTCCTGTCTCTGGACATCAGGAGATGGATGACCAACCGTTTCCAGGCAGTGTCTGAGGGAAACACGCTGTGGACTGAGGGGCTGGGCTGGCCGGTCTTTTAGGACACTTGTAATTGTAAGACTTCTGTGGGTTTCAACATGCATAGTGAACGTAAGGTATAGATAGACACATAACCGTTTAATACTATCGACTTCATGCCTTGCCTTCCTAATTTAATCACGTGTGTAGAACGACATTTTGGATTTCTTCCTTGGGACAGACTCATGATGACTTGGACAGAGAGAGCGATGGTTTCTCAATTCCCTTTCTGATCGTGAGCTGTGACACCCGTGTAGGACAGCGTATGTGCAGAGTGGAAGTGCGGCCCCGGCCACTGAGCTCTTGGGCTGGAGTCCGTGTTCTCCCCATCCTGGCTCGCAACCCAAGCACAGGGACCCCCGCGGGCTCGTGGGGTGCTGGGGCTCTGGTGGCAGCTCTGCCCGCAGTGATCTGTGGCCCGTTTTCAGGCTGGGGCTCTTTAGGAACAAGTGGGCCTTGCCCCTGCTCTCGTGTCTCCCTTCCCGTGGCTGGATGAAGCAATGATGAGGTTCTGGGTGATGGCACCCCAGAGCAGAGGGGGCGGGGACCCCTGAATCAGCTGCCGAGGGAGGCTGCCCAGCGGCCAGGAATATCTGCTTCAGGCTGTTACGTGAACCTGTTTTGTTGGAGCCGTTACATATTTTTGTGTGTCTGTTTATTACAGCATCTAATGTGACCGTAGCTAATACATAAAAACAGTCAGTATCTCTGTAACCACGGGGGTGGGGGAGGGGAGAGAAGAAATAGACTATTACTGTCCCGGATGTTCCTCATTGTAACCCATCCCTTCCTCCGCAGTCATCACTTTGGTGGCTTCCGGGATAATCATTCCGTGTTCATCTTTATAGCTTTGGGATTCATGGAGGCATCCCCAACCAGTGTGGGTTGTCGTTTGTTTTTTGGAACTTTTTATGAGTATATGTTTTTATGTTGTTTATAGTCCTCTGAATGAACTCAAGAAATGTGTAGTTTGTTTTGTACAGCATCCTGTGTTGAATTTAATCCATATGTTGTGAAAAAAATCTATAATTCTTTCCTTTTCATTGTTCTGTGTAGTTTCCTATTGTATAAATATACCACAATTTAACCATTTTACTGTTTGTTTGTTTTGAGAGAGAGAGAGAGTTGGGGGGAGGAAGAGGAACAGAGGGGGAAGGAGAGAAAAGAATCCAGCACCAGCACAGAGCCCCACTCGAGGCTGGATCCCATGACCCCGAGATCATGACCTGAGCTGAAATCAAGAATCAGACACTCAGGGGCACCTGGGTGGCTCAGTGGGTTAAGCCTCTGCCTTCGGCTCAGGTCATGATCTCAGGGTCTGGAGATCAAGCCCCGCATCTAGCTCTCTGCTCAGCAGGGAGCCTGCTTCCCCCCTCTCTCTCTGCCTGCTTCTCTGCCTGCTTGTGATCTCTCTCTCTGTCAAATAAATAAATAAAATCTTAAAAAAAAAAAGAATCAGACACTCAGCTGACTGAGCCACCCAGGTGCCCCAGCCATTTTACTGTGAATGGGCGTTGGGTTTTTTCTAGTATTTGGCTATTGTGAATCACACTGTTTTGAATATTCTTGTACAGTCTTCTGGTCCCGGTAATACACCTCTCAGTAGTGAAGTGACTGAGTCACAGGCATGAATGTTTCCAGTCCTGTACAAGAATGTACTTGTTTTCCAGAGCAGTTGTGTCAGCGTCGTTTGAGGGCCATCATCCACTCTGTAGTCCATGCTTGCAGTTGTCAGACTGGAAATCTTGGCAAATCTGGTGGGTATTTAACAGTATTTTTATGGGTTTAATTTATAGTATTTCCTAAAGATTTAAAAAGTGTTTCTATGCCTTGCCTTTGGAGCCCATCATATCTACTTGGATTTGAGGTTGGTTGATGAGGACATGTTTCCCAAATATAGGTGCACACAAGTTTTGCCTGTGGAATTAAAAAAAAAAAAATCAGGTCCTGGTTTAGGCTTGGGGAATAAAACTTCTGGGGCAAGTATCCAAGAATCATCCCTTCCTTCCTTCCTTCCTTCCTTCCTTTCAAGAATCATTTCTAACTAGCTGTCTGGGTGACACACACGCAGCTGGGCTTGCACAGCTAGATTTGAGCACCGTGCCCGTGATGCTGATGGTTCTGTCTGTGGGGCCTCAAGAAACCTTTTTTCCTTGGCTACATCCTGCGTGCCTCACTCCCTACCCCAGAAGTGTGGGGTCTCCCAAGGCCTGGCTGTTTACCTTGCAAGGCACTGGATGAGAATGTAAATGTACTATGTAAAAGCCATTAATACTAAAGGAAAATAATATTAAAACAGATTTTTGTATTTCCTTGATACAAGATATGGAGGTAGCAATTGAAATTTTGGGCCACTTTTGTTAATATGTTGAGGATTGTAATCCTCTTGAGTTGCCTCAAGATTTAGAGCTTTTTACTCTAAAGTTGTTTTTAAAAATTCTATATTTACTCAATTGTTGCTTAGTTCTGGTGTGTTAATTGACAAAATGTTGTTGGGCATGTGTGGCAATTTAAGTACACATTTTTTCATTGGAGGGGGAACATTTTTAAGCTTTTAAAATAAAGCATATCAGAAACCACAAACGTTGGCAAGAATGTGGAGAAAGGGGAACCCTCCTCCACTGTTGGTGGGAATGCAGGCTTGGTGCAGCCACTCTGGAAAACTGTATGGAGGTTCCTCAATAGTTAAAAATAGAACTGTACCATGATCCCATAATCACACCGCGGGATACTTACCCAAAGGATACAAGAATACTAATTCGAAAAGATCGTGCACGCCTATGTGTATTGCAGCATATTTACAAAAGCCAACCCTATGGAAGCAGCCCAAGTGTCCATCAACTGACGAATGGGTAAAGAAGATGTGGTAGATACACAATGAGATGTTTCTCAACCATAAGGAGGAACGAAATCTTGACATTTGCAACAACATGGATGGAGCTCAAGGGTCTATTCCTGAGTGAAATAAGTCAGTCAGAGAAAGACAAATACCATATGGTTTCACTCCTATGTGGAACTGGAGAAACAAAACAAGTGAACAAAGAAAAAGACACACCAGAACACAGCCCCTTGACTACACAGAGCCTTGACTACAGAGGGGCGTGGGTGAGACAGGTGCTGGGATTCGCAGTGCACTTGTCATGATGAGTGCCGAGCGGTGAGCAGACTTGTTGTCTCACTGTGTGGTGCACCGGAACCCGTGTGACGCCCTCTGGTAACTGTGCCGGAGTTTAAGTTAAAGCAGTCTGTCGCATTCACCAGTGGCTGCCCCGTAAAAATGCGGTGGGATCCACAAGTGTTAACCATATATATAACTTCACGCTCACTAGTAACATATTAAAGAAGCAAACAGGAACAGGTGGAATTAATACTTATAAAATATTTTGTGTAACGTGGTATGTTCAAAATATTTCAATATGTAATCAGTATAAAAATTATTAATGAGGTAATTTTACATTCTTTTTCATGCTATGTGATTGAAGTCTGGTGTGCATTTGATATCTCGATTTGGAGCAGCCACACGAAAGTGCTCATAGACACATGTAGCCGGTGATCTCCCATCCGACAGCACAGATCTGTTGAGAAGATTGCACAGTGACGAGTAACGATATGCATTTTGAACACCTCCCAGATCCCTTCCTCGTGTTCCAGGAGAGGGAGGAAATTTGAAACATAACATTTTTTTTTAAATTCTTAAAAAATTTTTCAGTGTTCCAAGATTCATTGTTTATGAAGCCTAACATTTTCTTAGCTACACATTAGTTAAAGTGTAGACACCCTTGGTAATAATGAGGAAATGGTAGGATCAGGTTCAACTTTGGAACTAAAAGAAAAAGCCGAAGACAGAGTCACAAGGTCTGGATCCCAGATCTTCCATGCTTGCTCTGCCCTTTAAAGTAGAGATAACACTTATGTCACATGAGTATTGTGAGGATAACTTAGGCTGTGTTAAG
This sequence comes from Taxidea taxus jeffersonii, assembly GCA_003697995.1. Classification (NCBI taxonomy): domain Eukaryota; kingdom Metazoa; phylum Chordata; class Mammalia; order Carnivora; family Mustelidae; genus Taxidea; species Taxidea taxus. The sequence continues at coordinate 41,095 of ML110440.1, forward strand.
CATGGTCACATTTATTATACAAAATCAGAAAGTGTTAGTGCTCTGAGCACTAAGATACTTGGCTTAAATACAAAGCAGACACAGATAAATGTTTTAATGCCTTCAGTAGAAAATTTGGAAATCTGGGTTTGATCTCATTCAGTATTATGATCACACTTGAGCTTTTTTTCCTATTGTTGTTTTTTTTAAACTAACTCCCAAAATAGATGGCTATGTGTCTGTGTATTCGTGAAATAAATACAGTTGTATGTGTAATGCAGAAGACAGAGGCTAGAGATGGGGGAGAGGATGGGCACAGCGGGCAAAGGGGAGTGGGAGCTACAGGCTTCAAGTGGTGGAGTGAATAAGTCATGGGAATAAAAGGACCGCGTCAGAAATATAATAGTGAAATTGTAACAGCACTGATGGGGACAGATGGCAGCGACATTTGTGGTGAGCATAGCATAATCTTCAAGCTCGTGGAATCAGTGTCGTACCCCTGAAGCTAGTGTAACGGTGTGTGTCAGCCGTATCCAAAACAAAAAACAAAACCGAAGGGCACACAAGTCATAAAGAAAATTTCTATTGAGTAAAACACTGTAAACAAAGATAAAAGGCAAGCTGTAGGCAGAGAGAAGTTATTTGCAAAGATGAGTTTCAAATATATAAGCAATTCTTTAAAAAAAGTCACTGAGAAGACAATCCAACAGAGACATGAACAAAGGATATAGAGAGGATACTGACTGTCCAATAAACATGAAAAATGCTATTTCATTTTTACTGATTACTAGTAATCAGTGGAAAGCCACCAGGAAAAAAGAGAGAACGTTTTACATCCATTAGCTTGGCAGAAATTACAAGTCTGACGGTAGCAACTACCATCAAGACCGTGGGGCAGTGGAGCTAGAATGTCGGTAGTGTAATCTGAAATGGGAGAGAAATGCAGATCCTTTGAGTCTTTTACCGTTTTATAAGATTCAAAACATTCAGGGGGCACCCGGGTGGCTCAGTCGCTTCAGTGCCTGTCTTCGGTTCAGGTCATGATCTCAGGGTCCTGGGATCGGGTCCCGCATGGGGCTCCACGCTAAGCAGGGAGTCTCTTATCTCCTTCTCCATCTCCCTCTGCTTGTGCTCTCTCTCTCTCCAATAAATAAATAAAATTTTAAAAAGGTTTAAGCAATCAAAGCAACACAATACTTTGCAAATTATGGAGGTGGTAAAAATATGAAAATACTCATGAGAGTACTAAAGCTTACGGCTGATAGTTATTCCTTGTGGGGGAATTGGAAGGAACAGAACCAGAAAGGGGTTCGCACAGGCGGCTTCACTGTACACCCAGCATCGGAAATACTGGGGTACTTCAAGTCCACCACTTCTCCATGACCTCCTTCTTAGGGGTGACCAGTCTGACACTTTGATGCCTGGTTCCGTGCATGTGCTCAGGGAAGCAGAGCGGCGTGTGGTGAGCGGCGCCGACCTGCGTCCCCAGGACGGTCCCGAGGGTTACAGGAAGTGGGCGTGTCAAGCTCACCGGCTGTTTGTCGAGCCCCGACAAGCAGGGACGTGCGGCCTCCATGGGTCGGTCACGTGAGAACATGCTAACGTCTAGCACGTTGCGGGTGCACAGCAGGTCCGTAATTAGGACAGAAGTTCGTATATGACGAAGGGAGGTATATGTAGTTTGGTTTTTCTTCTGTGCTGCAGCTTGTGCTTTTCACTTCCTAGACTGTCTTGGTGATCTTCCACAGCAGAACATACAGACGTATGCATTCCTTTAACCACATTTAATTTTTTTAATTAAAAATATTTTATTTATTTAGTAGAGAGAGAGATTGAAAAAATAAGTGGGAAGAGGGGCAGAGAGAGAGGCATGGGGCTCGATCCTAGGACCCTGGGATCATGACAAAAGCCAAAGGCAGATGCTTAACCCACTGAGCCACCCAGGCGCCGCTTTCTTTCTTTTTTTTTTTTTTTAAGATTTTATTTTTTTTTTAGAGAGAGAGAGAGAGAGAGAGAGCACAGGCAGACAGAGTGGCAGGCAGAGGCAGAGGGAGAAGCAGGCTCCCCGCCGAGCAAGGAGCCCGATGTGGGACTCGATCCCAGGACACTGGGATCATGACCTGAGCCGAAGGCAGCCGCTTAACCAACTGAGCCACCCAGGCGTCCCCGCTTTCTTTTTTTAAATTATGTCTTTTCCTATGGACTTTTAGTTTTTTCTACATTTTGAATATTAAAACCCTTTGTCATGTATCTCATGTATGCATTTTTTCCTTATAGACAGTTACTTATAAGATTATTTTAGTATTCTTTTGTTGTGTGGAAGTCTTTAACTTTTGCGTAGCAAATCTGTTTATTATGTAAAATTGATATTATTTATTATGTTATCGGTATTACTCTATAAACTTATATGATCTCTTACATCCTTGTCTAGGGCGTACCTAATTCTAGTTATCCTAGCAAGTCAGGGTAATCTAAACCCTGGGTGGTGACAGAGTATCTGTAAATGTCACAGGCGTAGAACAACAAAGGTCTGTCTTGCCACTTGTCTAATTACGAGCTGGCAGGGGGCCTTTGCTCCTCGTTTCTGGAGCATTGTGGATGGGAAGACAGCTCTGAAGGTTCTGATGGTGGTAACTACGGCGTGACACGCATCACTCTGCTCACAGCTCGCTGCCCGCGGTCGTCGTGACAGGGACCCGGGATGTTGGTGGCTGCCTCTGCCCAGGAGAGGACCAGCCGCGGTAGGTGAACAGCGCGAGTGACCGCCACCATCGAGGGTGGGCCGTTAAGTCTTCTGGAATTTAATAAATTTTAAGTAGGAGGCAGTACGTTGCTTTCTTGGTCTCTTCGTCTCTGAAACAGAGAGCAGAGCGCATCTGAGAGGGTTTGTGTGGGGCTTAATGGGTAACTGTAAAGGGCTCAGAATAGTCGTGTTAGTTTGGGTGCCCGAGGAGCAGTTCGCAGAGCTCGACCTGGGGGAAGTATCTGGGGCACCTGGGTGGCTCAGTGGGTTAAGCCTCTGCCTTCAGCTCAGGTCATGGTCTCAGGGTCCGGGGATCGAGCCCCGCATCGGGCTCTCTGCTCGGCGGGGGGCCTGCTCCCCCGTCCCCCCCGCCTGCCTCTCTGCCTACTTGTGATCTCTGTCTGTCAAATAAATAAAATCTTAAAAAAAAAAGAAAAAAGAAAGCCGGGAGGGCCTGGAAGAAGGTGGGAGCGCCAGCCGCCTGCTGTCCGAGTCCCGTGGACGGGGTCTGCGAAGCCAGGCTCCAGGTCCCCCACACGGACTCGCCTCCTTTCCCTGCCACAGCCGCTCGCGGGGAGCAGCCCGGGGAAGCGGGGCCGGGCGACGCCCTGGCGACGGGCTTCCAGGGCCCGGCAGGTGCGCGTCGGTCTGCTGGACACCTGCGAGGGACACAGCCACCCCGGCCCACAGGAACAGTGCAGGCAGGTGCCAGCGGCAGAGCTGGCGAAATGGGGTGTGACTTCGTCTTTCCCCCGGTCACCATGATTGCTCAGCTTTCCTTCTGCTGCTGGCACAGCCTTCTTTCCTCTCAGCAGCGTCCGGCGGTGGCACCGTCGCTGTCGCTGTGGCTTTCAAGCGGCGCTCCCGGAGCCCTCGTGCGGGTTCCACCTGCGGGGGTTTGTGCCCCTGTAGCTGGGATCGCGCCCTAGACATTGAATTTCCGAGTAAGAAGAAGTACGTGGTAGGTTTTGAGGACCGATGTCAAACTTCCTTGAGAAAGCCACACCCAGGGACAGGGTGCCGGCGGTGAGGGGCGCCCGCTCCCCCGTCCCCGGCCACGCTTCGCCGCCCGGACGACCTCACCGGCTCGGCTTTGCCGGGGATGGAGAGAGAAGAGTTTTCCGATCTTTACTGGACACCGACATTTGTAAATGTTCGCGCTTTTTGCTTAATTTTCTGTTGAGTAGCTCAGTTTTCCTGTGGATATGTACAAGTTCTTTGTATATTAAGTAAATAACTCTTTTTTTCCGATCATCTGTTCTGCAAGTATTTTTCCACTTTTCGTTTGTCTTTTGACTTTTTTTTTTGCGTTTTGCCATACATAATTTAAAAATCTTTATATGGTAAGATTGACCAGTCTTTTCTTTCATAAGGTCTGTATCTTTGAACTAGCTTTTAAACGACCTAAATACTTTTCTCCCTGGTTTTATTGAGATCTAAGTGACGTGTGTGATTGTGTGAGTCTAAGGGCTACAGCAGCAGGATTTCGTGTCTGGGCAGACTGTGACATGTCACCGCAGTGAGAGGACCTTCCAGCCCCTCCCGGAGGTTCCGAGTGCGCTGTGGATTCCGAGCTGCGGTGTGCTCTTAGGAAGAGGTCAATTCAGGAACGTCCTAGGTCACTGTCTTGGACCCTTCTCTCCCTACGTGCGCTTACAAATTTATTTTGGGATCTTAAGTATTTCTTTGAATGTCCTTAAAAAAGAGTTAATCTTGTTGCTGTTACTAACACCGCAGTGTCATGAATTACTGGGTAGTGGGCTTTTAGCCCGAGTGCGCAGACGGGAACTTAGTGTGAGATCAAGCGGCATCGTCTGGTGTTGGGGAGAATACTTCCCTCACCGGCTCACGCAAAACACACTCCTTAAAGAGCGTCCTCTGATACGTCTGCAGCTGTTGCCTTTATAAGGACTGTTTTGTGCAGCTTTTCATAAAAAGCCTTCTTTTGTATAAAATGAGGTGTGTTACCAGTAAGTCATAGCGAAAGTTTCCCAGTCTTCCTTCTTTCTCCCTTCCTGTGCCCTGCCTGCCCTCCCACCTCACCCCCTCCCAAATTACTGGGAGCGGTTTCTTTGAAGGCACAACAGGTCATTCGTGTATATTCTCAACAAAACAGCTTTCAAAAGAGAACAGTGAGTCTTCTTAGTCTAAATTTCTTTCCACCTGAAAGAAACCTTATAGAAAGGGGTGACCTGTCGCACATCAAAACAAATGGACATGAACTCCACAAATCTTTTTTACTGTCTTTATTAGCAACGGGGTGGACATGGCCAGTTGTCCATGTTTTTGTTAAACAGGATGGCAGGGTTTTGCAGATAGCATTGTTTCTAAAAGACTTGTCTGCAGCAATCAAGTTTGACCTTCAGACATTCTCTGGATGTAGAGAGGCAGCCATGGAACAGCCTAGAACCAGTTGGACTTGGATTTGAGAGTAGGGGGCCACCTGTTACTATGATTGACTTGGAGTTGGTCGAGTACAATGGGAAATGGCACCTTGTTTTGGGGATTAAATGAGATAACCAGTGTCAAGTAGCCAGGACGTGACGTATCTCTAGACATCATAGGTGTGTGCCTTCTTTCTTGCTCTCTCTCCCTCTCATAATCATTGGCCTCCTCAATCTACCCCCCGTGAAAGAATGACTGAGGTATGGCTTCAGCTTGGCGAAGTTTTACCTTGAAGGCCTTTCAGAACAGTTACTTGAACATCTGGGTGTGTACGTATTCCAGTTACTCTGCGTAAGGCAGTTGTGTGGACTTCTGCATCTGAGTGTCCTATAGCTTCTTTTCTGGATATGAACTGTGCTACGCCCTCCTCCTAGAGTTCCTGCCATTGTCTGACTGTCCAATTCCCTGTCCTCCCCAGCCCAGTCACAAGGCTCAAATGCGGGCTATGCTTTGAGGCTGCTTCCCCAGGTCTGGGGCATGGATGGCGCCTCTGTCGGCTTCCCCTGGGTCTGAGCCTTGGTGCTTAAATTGTCCTCTGGTTCTGGGTCCATGACTCACTCTTTTGGTTCTTTTGGAGCAGGAGCATGTTTTGTGCATCTTTGTATCTCCTCCACAGTTGCCCTGGCCAAACAGTGGATAATTTATTAATTATTCTTAAACTCTTTATTTTAGACAGGTCACCTGAGCATTAAGACATAGTTTCCTTATCTATGAAATGTGGCTTTCTGCTCCGCATATTTCCCTTTTTTACCACGTTATCATTTATTAACAACCTGCTGCCTTTCACATTCGCTCATCCCCTCGGTTAGCGACCAGACCTGAGTGTCCTCAGACCTGAGCATCTTTTGAATTGGTTCTCTCCTCTCTGCATCCCTGCAGCTGCAGGCTGCTTTCTCAGGGAGGCTGGTACAGCAGCCGTCTGTCCTTGTTCTATTCCTGCCTTTGCAGAAGGAGATGGACCACATCACTTTTTCATTTTAAAAATCTCCAGTGGATTTTCAGTTCTTATGGGCTCAGCTGTAAACCCCCCCCAGTGTGACACGCAGAGCCCTCACTTTCCAGCCCTCCATCCTGACCCCGCTCCCAGGATTCCATGTTGTGCTCATTTGCATTTTCATTTCTCAGTGGTTCCTTCACGTTATTTTTTTAATTAACATATAATGTATTATATGCTCCAGGTGTACAGGTCTGTGAATCATCAGGCCTATGTACCTCACAGCACTCACCACAGCACACACCCTCCCCAATGTCCATCCCCCAGCTACCCCATCCCTCAATTTGTTTCATGAGATTAAGAGTCTCTTATGGTTTGTCTCCCTCCCTATCCCATCTTGTTTCATTTTTTCCTTCCCTAATCCCCATGACCCCCAACCCCTGCCTCTCAAATTCCTCATATCAGTGAGATCATAGGATAATTATCTTTCTCTAACTGACTTATTTCACTCAACTTAATGCCCTCTAGTTCCATCCACGTCATTGCAAATGGCAAGATTCCATTTCCTTTGATGGCTGCATAGTATTCCATTGTATGTATATACGCCACATCTTCTTCATGCGTTCACTGGTTGATGGGCATCTGGGCTCTTGTGCGCTGCTATAAACATTCGGGTGCACGTGCCTCTTCGGATCACTGTTTGTATCTTTAGGGTAAATGCCCAGTAGTGCAATTGCTGGGTCATAGGGTAGCTCAATTTTCAACTTTTTGAGGAACCTTCATGCTGTTTTCCAGAGTGGTTGCACCAGCTTGCATTCCCACCAACAGTGTAGGAGGGTTCCCACTTTCTCCACATCCTCGCCAGCATCTGTCATTTCCTGACTTGTTCATTTTAGCCATTCTGACTGGTGTGAGGTGGGATCTCATTGTGGTTTTGATTTGTATTTCCCTGATGCCGAGTGATGTGGAGCACTTTTTCATGTGTCTGTTGGCCATCTGGATGTCTTCTTTGTCGAAATGTCTGTTCCTTCATGTTGTTTTTGTGTTTGCTTGTTTTTGTCATTTGTTTGTTTAAAATGCCCTTTACCTAACTTTCCAACACTATTGGTTCTTACACCTTGAGTTTCATCAGGACTTGTGGGTTTTCTCTTTTTTTTATATCAACTTTTAGGTTTACCTCGAAGATTTTTGATTCAGTGTCTAGAGTTAAGACCTGATCTCATTTCTTTATCTGTAAGATGATGGTGTTGAAATGGATATTTACAAAGATACAACATTTTGTATGTCAGTGGCCCAAGAACGCTTCTGTGATAATTGCCACACTTTGTTTAATGTTTTAGACACTAATGAAAAGAGAAAGGGAAGAGAGAGAGAAGGAGGGAGACAGGGAGAAACTCCTCAGATGGTTGTGGATGTCAGCTATGATTGGGAAATCCTGTCACCAGCCTTGTGACATTCATCCCTCTATGTTTTCTCCTTTAGTGAGGTGTTCTTAAGAACACTTTCTCATGTAACCTTTCAAAAGATGTTTACTACCTGAGTTGAAGTTCCTTGTGTACCTATTTGCTTTTTCATTAGATTCTAAAGGTACCCAAGGCCAGGTCTCGGACTTGTACATTTTTGGGGTTCCTAATGCTTTGCCCATAGTAGATGCTCTGTATACATTTTTGGTGAACTCAAGGATATTCGACAGGAAGGTTTTAAACTCTAAGAAGCTTTGCAGATGTGAGTAGTATTTATATCGAAAATATCCATTTTTCCAATGTATTTACTTTTTGCTTACGAAAGTATTGTTAGGACCTTTAGGAGGGAAGAAGTGCTTAGGACCTGTTGGAATGACAGTTTGCTTGTACTGAGTCTGACTGTGTCGAAGAACAATGGTCTCTCAGACCAACTACAACAATGTCCAACTGTTTTTCTCCTGGTAACGCAGTTGTGCTGTCTCTAGGCAGAGATGTCTCTGGAGATCTGTGGCAGCGTCTCCATGAAGGTGGTCTGATTTGTTCACATCGAGGCACCTGAAACAGGGATTTAGTTGTTTCGTGGTTTTGGCAATTCATGTCCAATGGATTTTTTTCCATGTCTTTAGATTTTAAGACCTATTTTCCTTAATAGTCTGTGAGAATCTGTTTCATAAGAAAGAAACGGAGATTTTTCTTGCATCTCTAAATACCAAAGAGAGTCTTGGTCTTAGCCTTTTACGCGCCGCCTTGCGAGGGCAGAAGCGTTCGGGGCGAGAAGGACGGCGGAGCTGACGTCAGCCCGGTGGCCCCCGGGTCAGCGCGGTGGCTCCTGCAGAGAGTGGAGAGCTGGCACGGGTGGACCTGAGGGTAAATGTGTTTCCTCACTGCTTGCTGAAGGCGCCTCCCGCTGTTGTCATTCGTCCTGCCGCCTTCTGAACCAGTCCCTGAGCGCCCCCGGAGCTGAGACAGCCGGTCCCCGCCGTACCTAAGCGCTCAAGACACCCTCCGCGGAGTGGCCGTGAACCCCGCATGCAGGAGGACGCCTTCCCCCAGACCCTCGGGGGTCCTGACCAGATCCCACCCAGGGGATTTTTGGAGAAACTGAGAATCGTTCTTTTCTAATAGAGGAAGGCTTGTGTCATTAAGACGTGGTCTTTTCTTTCGCTTAAACCGCAGGGTGCCCTGTGCGGTTTCTAGGTCTGCATCCCCGTGTCCTTCAAGTTCCTCAAGGCCCCTCCAGGGCTTCCCGCGCTGGGTGCCACCTGACCCCGCAGCACCGGCGGCGTGCGCCCGCCCATCTCGCAGAACGGGGAGCTGCCATCCCTGCCCAGGCCCCAGTTTTTGCTTTTGTTTCTGTTTCTCTGGTAGATTTGGAGGATCTTAATTTTATACGGCTTCGGGGTTTTTCTCCGGAGAATTTAAATGTGATATCAAATGACAGAGTCAAGTCTGTGTTGCTAATATGGAATTTTAATTTTTCTCTACAGGTCAACTTTGTAGTGTGCCAACTCTTTGCCTTGCTAGCAGCTGTTTGGTTTCGAACTTACCTACGTTCCAGCAAAACTAGCTCTTTTATAAGACATGTCGTTGCTACCCTTCTGGGCCTTTATCTTGCACTTTTTTGCTTTGGATGGTAAGTAATTGTTTTGATTATATTTAAATGAAGCCTTTGGACATCTTTGTGGTGGAGTGTGTACAAAGATACATGATGTGGGTTTTGTTCTTATCTTTATATGTAAAGTTTTATATTTTTATTTTTAATAAAAAAAAAAGAGTGCAGAATGGGCTCTGTCTCTTCGGTTTGGGCTCAGAGAGCACTTTGCTATTTGTAATGGATGAAACA
>ML110440.1:50511-66955 GCA_003697995.1 Taxidea taxus jeffersonii
TCCTCCTGTCCTGACTGGCTCTCTTCACCGACTTTGACATCTTTTATACCAAGACAAGTGGCTTTTAAGACTGGTACAGGGGCACCTGGGTGGCTCAGTGGGTTAAGGCCTCTGCCTTCGGCTCAGGTCATGATTCCAGGGTCCTGGGATCGAGTCCTGCATCGGGCTGTCTGCTCGCTGGGGAGCCTGCTTCCTCCTCTCTTTCTGCCTGTCTCTGTGCCTGCTTGTGATCTCTGTCAAATAAATAAGTAAAATCTTAAAAAAAAAAAAAAAAAGAGTCTGGTACAGCCCAGTGATAGAACTCTGTTACCATTTTTAAGATTCTGCCATTAGTAAAAAGAGGTTTTTTGTTTGTGTTCGGTGGGGAAGAATTCCTTATGGCGGAAACCTGTTCTTTATGACCCTCCAGATGCGTGCATCCCCTTCGGTGGGCTCCCTTCCTAACCGCAGGGCTTCCCGATGAGCCTTAGGGACAGAAGCGCCTCCTTCCTGTGTGTTACGGGTGGCTGGTTGGGTGACGGAAGCGAATCAGGAGGAGAACACACAATCTTGGCGAAGCCACAGAGACTCTCAGGGGAAGGGCCTCTTTGTGATTGCTTCCGAATTGTCCTTTTGAAGTGGGAGCTTCTGCTCACAGATAAGGCCTCGCAGGCTCGCTCTTCCAAGACTCTTGTTTGAGAAGAAAACTCCTCGAGAGGGGAGAACACACTGGCCGGACCTGTGCTTCCGTCATTCCTGTCATGGGGGGTAGGGTCTGCGGGACCTTGGTCACGCCTCTGTGTTTGCACGAGGACCTTGTTTTTGAGTCTTCCAAGGGCTGGACTATGGCTGGTATCTCTTTTCTTTTCTTTCTTTTTTTTTTTTTTTAAGATTTTATTTATTTATTTGGCAGACAGAGATCACAAGTAGACAGAGGCAGGCAGAGAGAAAGGAAGGGAAGCAGGCTCCCTACTGAGCAGAGAGCCCGATGTGGGGCTTGATCCCAGGACCCTGCGATCATGACCGGAGCCAAAGGCAGAGGCTTAACCCACTGAGCCACCCAGGCACCCCTATGGGTGGTGTTTCATAACCTAATTTTTGGCTCTGGCAATTGCAAATGTTTCCTAGAAACTAATGAAAAAGATCAATCAGGGATCATGTATTCAGCCTCTGCCCTGTTGGCGGGTGGCCAGTCCTCTGATAGGCGTGGCCAGCGGGCAGTATCTGTCCTGAGGCTTAGAGCCAATTTCTCAGTTCCCACATATGGGCTTTTCCCCTTCCCTGTGATGACGGAGGGTTTGTGGCATCAAAGTTTTCTCGTTTTCTCAGATGATTCTACTTACATTTCTCATAAATCATGCCAGGGATAATGTGTGTGTGTGTGTGTGTACATATATATACTTTTTTTATTATGAAACTTCTCAAAATTCAAACTTTTCAAATATACCCATTACCCAGCTTCAACAGGTTTTAAAATTCCACCTTTCTTATTTATTCCCCAACTTATTTTTCTGAATTATTTAGAATAGTATCCCAGTTTACATATTTCACCCTTAAATGCTCCAGTATTTGGGAGATATGTTTTATTTTTTACCTGTTTATTTTTTATTTAGAAGTCTTGTTTGTTTTTTTAAAGATTTTGTTTATTTATTTGACAGAGAGAGATCACAGTAGACAGAGAGGCAGGCAGAGAGAGAGGGGGAAGCAGGCTCCCCGCTGAGCAGAGAGCCCGATGCAGGGCTTGATCCCAGGACCCTGAGATCCCGACCTGAGCCGAAGGCAGAGGCTTAACCCACTGAGCCACCCAGGCGCCCCTGAAGTTTTGTTTTTTTTAGTTCATTTGAGAGAGCGTGAGAGCACGCAAGCAGGGGGGAGGAGCAGAGGGAGAGGGAGAAGCTGGCTCTTTGCTGAGCAGGGAGCCCAACGATGCAGGACTCCATCCCAAGACCCCGGGATCATGACCTGAGCTGAAGGTCGACACTTACCTGACTGAGCCACCCAGGTGCCCTATTTTTTATTTGTAAATATCTTTTTTAAAGATTTATTTATTTAAGAGAGAGAGAGCGTACGTATGCGTGTGACCAGGGAAAGGAGCAGAGGGAAAGAGAGAGAGAGAAAGAAAATCCTCAGGCAGAGTGCCTGCTGAGCCCGAGATGGGGCTTGATCCCAGGACCCTAAGCTCCAGACCTGAGCCAACGTCAAAGAGTTGGATATTTACTGAACTGAACCACCCAGGTGCCCCTAGGGGGCACATTTTAAAGAGGGGTTGGGGAAGGCTTGTAGTTCAGAGTGGCCAAGTCCAGGGACACCATTCCTGTTGTGGTCAGTGTAAACGGAGTAGAAAACAGAAATGTCAGTGGTGCCTTTTGGGGTTGGGCAACAAGGAGCACTGCGATGGTGAGCATTCTTTCTTTCCTGAGGGCTCTGTACTGAGGAGGTGTTTTCTTGCTGGGAAGTCTTCTCAGATGCCTAACACACAGTGCCGTGAGGAAGCTGACCTTATGTAGTTCTTAGTATTTCAAATCATATGTGAGAACGAAGATTTTTAAAAATAGAGTTCTCTGGTTTTTTTTTTTTCCTTGAAGAAGAAACATTTTATATTCCTTTCTTTGGGAAGAGAAATTTTTTTTTAACTTCTCTGTTCCAGGTCTAAATAACTCTTTGCTAATTGGAATGAGTAGGGGAAGTAGAGGATCCTTTCAATCTGCAGTTTAGGGCTTTGGTTTTTCAGGCTTGAAGGCAATCATTTCTGCTATTGATTTTGACAGCGTCCATTTTGGGAGACATATGTTAGTACTCTCTAAATAGAATTGATCATTTTACCTACTTCTCTTTGGTCTCGGCTTTTTTTTTTTTTTTTTTTTAACTTTCATTTGCAAGTTTGTTTTAACTGAGAATTTGTTTATACTTTGAGTTGTTGATTTAACTGTCCCCGATCTCCAAGAAGGCTAGTGGAGTAGAGCTTGGACTCCGGAGTCAGAACTGGATTCTGCTCTGGGCGCCGTGGGCTCTTACGTTACTGGCGACATGGCATTCCAAGCCTTTTGGCTTCACCTTCCTCATCTGCAAAAGGGACTCAGTGATCATGGCAAGAGCTGAAAGGTATCATCCTGCAGAGAGGAGCTTAGTACCGTAGCCAGCTCACTGTGAGCCTGGACCGTCACCACAGTCATGATTATCCGCTGTCGTTACCGGAGTCCGGTGGGCACATTGGAGATTTTGTTTGTCTAGTCTCTCTTCTAGTGTTTGTTGCTCAGGATTAAAGTCGCCTATTATTGTGTGTCTTCGCCTCCCGACCGCAAGCTCTCACAGACGGGGCCCGCATCCCGCTGGCTCTGCATCCCCAGCAAGCTCCCACGTCCCGCCCAGATTCTCAACCTCTTTGAAACTTGCATTCTTTTTGCTAAACACAAAATTTACACCTGTGTTTGGTGTGATTTGAAATTCAAAATAAGATGTGTCTTCTAAAAAAACCTCGAAGTTTTGAGAGAAAGGCTCACTTCGTTCTCCCCGTCTTGGGGCGGCTGGAGCCCCGGCGGGGTCCCCAGCCCGCTCTGCCCCTTCGGGAGTCAGCTGGCGGGTGACTCGCCCAGAAAGTAGCCACTTGAGTTCGGCGTCAGGTAGGGTGCTCACGAGGCACGTGACTTCAGGACTCTAAAACGGTGAAGGTTAGATGAAAGACCATCAGGCCACCTCCCGTCTTGAATTTCCACTTTACTAATAATACTTGGTAGTTGGGTGCTTACCATGCCCCGGACACCCCAGGCCACTCCCTGCACGGATTCTCTCTGCAGCCTGAAAACTGTGGGGCTCCCCCGCATTTAGGACGCTCCTTTTCCTAACGAGAGCGCGCGGCGGGCTGCACGTGGGGGATGACCAAGAGAGGCCCCAGTGCCACGAATGAGCGGAAGAGCCGCTCGAGGCTTGCGTGGAGGTCGACGATGCAGAGGCGAGCGGAGATCTGCTTCAGAAGGCAAAGCTGCACGGTCCCGGCGAAGGAGGCTGCATGTCACCCCCCCTGCCCCCTCCCCCCGCCAGATTGCCAAGCACATCGTCTGAGTGGGGAAGCCAGGGGAGTCTGGAAGGAACTATGGCCCAGTCTGAGAAACAGAACCTGCAGCTCCTAGAGTTGTTGTATTTCCAAGGAAATCTAATCATACAAAAGGAAAAAAGTCCTCAAAAAAACTTATTTTTAAGACCAGTATCTTTTGTTTTTTTAAATTTATTTATTAGTTAGAGAGAGAGGGAGAGAGAGCGAGCACAGGCAGACCGAGAGGCAGGCAGAGGCAGAGGGAGGAGCAGGCTCCCTGCCGAGCAAGGAGCCCGATGTGGGACTCGATCCCAGGACGCCGGGATCATGACCTGAGCCGAAGGCAGCTGCTTAACCAACTGAGCCACCCAGGCGTCCCAAGACCAGTATCTTTAATGAGTTCTACTCTCGATTAAAAAACCCTTCAAAGTATGTAGTGATCCTCTTCATCATTTCCCCATTAAATCTGTTCGTGAGTTGTCAATGCTGCAGCAGGTGGGACGTGGATAGTTAGACAAGTATGTGTTTTCCTTCCGGTTCTTCAGCTTCCTTCCGCTTCCGTTTCTACTCGTGTGTGTTTTTCTGCTGTCTCATGGCTTCCTAATGGCAGTGGTATTCCAGCCAACATTGTTTTCGTGTGTGATACGTGTGTTAGCTGGAGAGGACCCAGACAGACTGACTGACATCCTCCGTTCACTGGGTTCAGTAAGTTTCTTCTGTGGGCCTGCCTTGGAGCCTCCTTCTTACTGATAACGTTTCTATGGAAAAATTTATTTAAAAGTTTAAGTAACTTCCCCACATTAGAGATGCCTGTTATTCTAGAATGATTAGCTTAAAAAGTAATTTTAATCACAGATTAAGACCTTTGTTTATATTTTAAATTGTGTACAGTGGTTTGAAAATTTTTTCATAACTTATTCACGCCATCAGAGGGGAAAGGGAATTGGGAGTTCGTGTCTGGGTGCCCATGCATGCGTGGTCTCAGGGATAGGTTGGATTGAGCTTAAAACCAGCAACCCTAATCGTGTTTGCCTGAATTTTATGAAATGAAGGGATAAATTAGTTCTCTCACTTAAGGGTAGATTTCCACATTGGAACGTGAGAAAATTTGGCGTCACCGCAGCCAGAATGTTTTATAGGTGGGTGACCACAAGCGAAGAATTAGATCATTTGACTTGAGCCATCGAGCTTTCCGAATAAATAGATGTGGGTGTACCTGGATTTCAGTCAGTGCTATTGTTTGGTACTTTTTGTTGCTTTGTGAGAAACAGTTTTAGGTATTTGGGAAAACAAGTAACTAGTGTTCTCTCAGGAGTTTTCTGAAATCCAGATTTATTACTCCTTTTCCTCATTGTGCCCCAAGTTATGAAAAAAGCCATAATCCCTGAGCCGCATAACCCCACAGCGCTTTCGTGTAGCCAGGAGACGGGGAATGCCAGGGTACTGAGTGTGCCTTTATGGGGCTTCCGTTCGTTTTTCCGGCTCTTCTGGGACTTGTAAAATGGGACTCCCTCTGAGGCGCTCACAGAATTCTAGGCTGTGGAAGTTAGATTCCTGACTTTTTATCTAGACATGTTCTGTGTGATACGTAAGCACTTTGTAGTCTCAGTGGTCTCATCGTGATGTCTATGAATGGGTGCCTCTCTTCTAACAGCGCTCTTGCTTTTTATAGGTATGCCTTACATTTTCTTGTACAGAGTGGAATTTCCTACTGTATCATGATCATAATAGGAGTGGAGAACATGCACAAGTAAGTGTTCCTCTTTATTCCCATATCAATATGTATTTCCCTGTAATAGAATTAGATCAAAATGTAATTCCGTCACATTAAACATTACTCCAAATTGTGATAATTTTCTCAAGAAGAGCTGTCATATGTTACTGAAAGCAGGTTTCTCAGCCTCAGCACTGTTGACATCCTGGGCTGGATCATTCTTTGATGTGGGGGCTGCCCTGGGCACCGGAGGGTGGTGAGTGACATTCCTGGTCCCCGCCCACCAGGTGCCCGTAGTGCCCCCACCCCCACTCCCTGAGTTGTGGTAACCGTGAACGTTTCCAGATATTTTCAAATGTCCCTTGGGAGGCAAAACAGCAGCCACGTTGTGTCTCTTGTGTTTTCTGAATATAGTGCGGTTCTTACGAGTTCTCGTGAAGCATCTGTTGAATGAATGAATGAGCGAATGGTCGAATGATACTATGACTCGTGCCTGACCGCAGTCCCTTTCTCGGTCATCTCCTGAAGCTCTTGCTTCCGGGCCCTGGTCTTCATGGTCTCCTTTATAGCCCTTAACTCCATCTCACGGTTGCCATAATAGTAGCTCTGTGTCCTCTTCCACCTGAGGCAGAATCCCAGACCGAGTTCTTGAACCTGAACATCTGTGCTGGGCTTTACCTGGATCTCAGTCCCCAGGGACAGTGGAATGGGCAGGAGGAGGGCGAGGGGAACAGAGAGGGTGGGAATGGGAGGCTGGGTGTAGCCTGTAGGGGAGGAAGCGGGGTAGAAGGTGTTTTGGGCACCCTCCTGGAATTGGGAAGGCATTTTCCTCGGAGAAGGCAGCACGGCGTGGCTGTTCTCCGATGTCCGACACAGAGCGCGGACGGGCGTGGGAACCAAAGCGCCCTTCATGTCAGCTTTTTGTTTTCTGACTTTCCTATGGGAAAACTCGTTTTGAGTTCTAAAAATTCTCAGACTTCTAGAACACAGCACAAAGGAACTTCCATTATTTAAATACAAAGAGCAGAAATGTGGGAAGGTTGAAACGGAAAG
The DNA here is from genome assembly GCA_003697995.1 of Taxidea taxus jeffersonii. Lineage (NCBI taxonomy): Eukaryota > Metazoa > Chordata > Mammalia > Carnivora > Mustelidae > Taxidea > Taxidea taxus. The sequence continues at coordinate 57,288 of ML110440.1, forward strand.
AGTAGAAAATCCCCTTAGCCTAGAGAAGTTAAACTGAAGTATTTTCATTAAAAGTTGGCAAATAATTTTCAACAAAACAGATGACCTCAGTAAAGTCACGTAGAAGTTGTAGGTGGATGCAGTAAATCAGGCCGGCCTCATGGGCTGCCAGGCTGTGGTAGGAAATGGTTTTAAACTTGCCGTTCCATCACCTTGCCTCCCCACCGATCTGAACGAACATTCTCGTGCGCCACAGTGTTGCCAGAAACTGAAAGGTAAAGGAGATGCGGTCCTCGCCTCGGAAGTGCGTGGCTGTGCTGGCGGTATTAAGACAGTCCGTCGTGCGCCGTCGTTACCTGCCGCCGGGGTCCAGCTCTGTCTGACTGTCGGGCTCCGGGTCCCAGTGCTGAGTGGAAGCGCAGGAGGAGGCGCTCAGGGCCGGGGGAGCACGAGGGCGGGAGGCCAGCTGGGAGAGGAGTGAAGCCCTGGCTCTGTGTGTTTCGGCCGCTTGCTCTGTGGCCAGTAGAATAAAGGAGTTGGGGACGGAGCGCAGTTAGAAATTATGCTGACGTGTGCTTTTAGGAATTGAGAAATCCGGCCCCATCCTGTCCCCAGATGCCTGCTGTACTGACGGTGAGCCCGCGTAGCAGGCTGCGTCACGGGAAGGGTCGGGTGCAGGCTCTGCCGTCCGCCCGGCGGCATTAGGGCACGACTGGATGAGTGGAGGTTTGCCGTCCTGGATGCCCGGGTTTGAATCCAGACTCTGCTGCATTTTCCTTAGCTTTGGGACCTCGGCCATGTCACTTGACCTTTTGGGGCCCGAGCTGGATTAAACCAGTGACTCCGCCAAGGAGCCTGTGCCCCCCGCTCCGTGCTGGGGGCGCCCGGGGAAGCTTTGGTGTGCGCGCAGGGCCGGGCCAGAAGAAGGTGTTCGGGTGCTGCTGCGGGGGCAGACAGGAGTCGCTTTTCCTGCTGATGTCACGTCAGAGCTGGGCCACCTCCCTGGCCGCCGGGCGCTGGAATTCATCGTTTCTTCTTCCCAGGACGTGAACCCCTTGGCAGGGATCTTTTACTTACTTTTTAATCCCATGGTTGAGCCTACAGATGATAGAAGCTCTCGGTAGGTGAGGTTCCTTTTCTGTCCTGAATGAGTGTTTTGTGCCTTTTGTCTTTGAGTCTTTTTTTTTTTTTTTTTAATGTTTTTAGTTTGGGGTTTCCAAACATCACGTTTATTCCTGCGGTAGTGCTTGAGTGGCGTGCTTGATGGGCTGACCTGCCCCTCTGTGGGTGTTTCTGGCTCACTGCCTCCTCGCTCGTCCCCACTGAGCCGCAGCCCTACGGGTTGGAGTGAGGCTGGGGCAAGAAGAGGCAGGTATGGCTGAGCTGGCCTTGATCTCCATCCAGGTGGCACAGGGTCATGTCCACCTGTTACCTGCCAGCTCTAACGAGATTCCTCCACTATGGATTCCTAGACAGGGACGGCATTAGGAATGGCCCGAATGCTACTGGGAAGGAACGATGAGCTCGGAAATGCCATCTGGCAGGCAGAAGCCTCAAGTCACTTGAAAATGTGTCCGCATGAAGTTAATTAGCAGCGGGTAGTGGCCCAGGGGGAACTCTGTGGGGAAAATCTTAACTTCGCTGAGAACAATCTCATGCTCCCGGGAGAGGGAGTAAAATGTGGCAGGAGGGAAACTGGACTCTTAGATTTTTTTCTCTGTGCTCTCTGCGGACCACGTTTGAAAGCCTCATGGTGCTTGCGGATAAAGATGCTGGCCCTTTTGGTATGGTGCTGCCAGAAGTTGAATTTCAGCGGGAAAACCATAATTCTAAAATTGATTTTTTATGTGATCTTGTTTTTATAATAGTTAATGCTTCCGTAATTATTATGTATCAGTCACTGTGCAAAGCCCATATAATAGCCTTTGGAGACAGTGTAGGCCGGACCTCTGTGTGTCTGTCTCTATCCAGGGCCCAAGCTTTAGCTTTCTGCCTCTGCAGTAGGTTACTTCTGGGCATTAAGCATGATGATTATCAGAATGAGTCACTGAAAAAGAAACACCCTAAATTGATTGAGAAAATGTGATGAGAGCCAACAGGGTCCCCAACAAAGGCAGAGGTGTTTATGTGTTCATCGTTCTTCCTTCGAACAGAGATGTGGTCATCTGTGTCTGTTGGCTCGCTGCGCTTGGGTTGGGGTCGAAGGTTTTTGAGTATTCTCAGTTCTCACAGGGAGGAAAGCCTGTTCCTTGGTGATAGGTAATAGGATGTCTAGGTTCCGCTGGATTTTTGAAAAGTCTTGAGGACGTAGCATCATTCCATCACATCCTGCACTCAGGAGAGGGTGCGATTCAGTTCCCTTCCTGCCATTCACTCAATTACAGCATCTCTTTTGGAGGTATTTGAATTCTACAATTTATTTCCAATTGTACGCTGGATTGCTCTGTTAAGGAGGAGGGTTCAGTCATCCTTGAGCAAATGAGGGAAGTTTCCCCCCTTTCATAGGATGAAGCCAGGGTTTTTATATGTTGGGGGGCGTATATTAATGTAGGGATGTTAATAAGACTGACATACCTCCCTTGGTAAATAAAGGCGTTACTTTGGGTGACGCTGTTCATTTGAATGTAGAGACATTTGCACAGATGACTTGTGTAACGAGGTTCTGCCCTGTCAGGTTGCCTAAAAATGTCTGATTCGTAGCTCATACTCCAAATTAATCACTTAAAAAAACAAAAGAGAGTTTGGGAGCTATTAGGTTAAATGATACATCCTTGTTTTGAAGATAACAAGTCATATATTATCAAAAATAACTGGATAGGGGCGCCTGGGTGGCTCAGTGGGTTAAAGCCTCTGCCTTCGGCTCAGGTCATGATCTCAGGGTCCTGGGATCGAGCCCCGCATGGGACTCTCTGCTCAGCAGGGAGCCTGCTTCCCCCTCTCTCTGCCTGCCTCTCTGCCTCCTTGTGATCTCTGTCTGTCAAATAAATAAATAAAATCTTAAAAAAAATAACTGGATAATTATGATAATTAAAAATAAGAGTACCTTTCACTGGAAAAGTAGGATTCATTTTCTGGTTTTAAGTACTTCTGGAAACTAATTTTACTTTTACATTATGCCCATCATCCTTGCCAGAATGTTGAAAGAAAAATTAAAAACTCACCTAACCATCTGTTAGGATGATGAGCACAATCACTCGGTAATACGTCATAACACATGCCACTTACCGAAAGTATGTGGTCTTGGTCGAAGTTTTGTGAGAATAAAATCTTCGTGACTGTTTTCCTCGTGTTCTTAACTTTTGAGTAAGAAGTGAGGAAATGCTTTTGGAAAATCAGGGCTTGCTAATGGATGGAGGTAACTGTGATGTGTCCTTACAGTAACCCTGTTCACATGTGTGAGTTGTGTCTTCGCAATGCTGGAAGCACTGTGATTTCAGAGAGAGCCGTTGGACTCTGCCTAGGTGCCAGTCCCTTTGTGGAGTGCTTTTTACGAATGTCCCAGTTAACTGTCCCAGCAGGCCTGTTTGGGAGGTGTTCCTAACGTCCCAGAGGTTAGTTCACTTGAACACACAGAACCGGTAACCGTCAACCGTCAGGCCTGTGAATCTATGAAATTCATGTATGTTGTTAGATTGTTTACCAACAGTCCTTTATAGATTTGTTGTTGCTGTCTTTTTTTTTTTTTTTTTTTTTTTTTAGTTGGAGAAACAAAAGATTTTCAACTGTTTACTGGACAGCATACAAAGGCTTTGGGCCTTTTAAAAATGCTTTAACCTTTAAATACATATCTGGGGTGCCTGGGTGGCTCAGTTGGTTAAGCAAATGCCTTTAGCTCAGGTCACGATCCCGGAGTCCCAGGATCGAGTCCCCCATGGGGCTCCCATCTCCACAGGGAGTCTGCTTCTCCCTCTGACCTTCTCGCCTCTCATGCACTCTCTCTCTCAATAAATAAATAAAATCTTTTAAAAAAACCAAATAAATACATATCTGATGAAGAGTGATTTTAATCTCTAAAGCCTCTCTCATTCTTTAAACTTGTTCAGACTTTTGTAAGTGCTGTACTTCAGGTCGATATTTACTAAAACACATAAAAAACATAGATCCTAGATAAATGCTGTTTTAATGTCAATTGACAAAAAATAGAATTTTAAAATACCTTTAGATAAATTAATTTGTTAGAGAAAAATGTACTTCCCTCCTCCTACTTGTTGCTAGCTTACTGAATAATTAATATTGAGAGCATTTCTGGAAAGACAGAGGTAATGGAGGACCTACCTAAAGATCCAGAATGTGGCCTGGCATTGTGGTGAGAGGGGATGATGGGGTGAGCCCAGGCATCTGTGTGTTTCACAGCAAAAACTGAGCTTTTGCTTAAACTTAATAAAGACCGAAAAGAGATGGGATTACACATCTTTTCCTGACCTATAAATTAATCTTGTGGGTTTTACAGAGGATGTACCCTTAGCATGACTTGTTGTGCGAAGAAGATGGAATCAGGATGGACCAGACACTATTTGCCTTTCACGGTTTTGGAAGATGTTGTATGGAACACCTTCGGTTGGAACAGTTGCTTTTAAAATTCCAGTGATTAGGAAGCTGTTACTTAGATTACTGTACAAAGATTTTTTCTTAAACATGAGAGCACTAAAATGTCTAGAAAACAGACTTAAAGGATTGAAAATAAAATCCAATGAAAGAGAAGGATAAGAGTTAAGAAGTGAATAAGGTAAATTCCCTGAAGGACAATAGAACATTAATCATTCATAAATTACTGGTAGTAGCTAAATTACCATTAAGAGGTGACATTTATTAAATCTGAATTCTATGTCCAGTACACATTAAATGCTCAAGTGAATTCCCATGTAGTCGTCACGACTGCCCTGTGCCGGAAGCCTGTTCTCAGCTTCATGGTTGAGAGTCACGCGCCCACCCCAGGTCCGTACAGCCGGGCCTCAGCAGGCTCAGAGTCTGAAACCGACTCTCTCCAGTGCCAGAGCCCATGTACCCAGCCCTAACCTCGGCTGCTCCCCGGCTGTACCAGCACGAGATCCTCTACGGGGAACAGTTGGTGTCCTACCCCTTTTATTTCGGGGTTATTTTCCTTCACTGTTATCTGGTGTGCATGCAAATAACATAAATGAATCTCAGTTTGAACACTGTATTGGGAAGCTAAGCCTTGTAAATCTAATTCTTGGGTTAGTTATTTGTCTTTTTTTTTTTTTTTTTTTTAAGATTTATTTGTTTGAGAGAGAAGCCGGGAGGGCCTCAGGGAGAGCGAGGGAGAGAATCTCAAGCAGATTCCCTGCTGAGTGTAGAGTGGGACCCTGAGATCATGACCTGAGCCACAACCAAGAGCTGGACGCTCAACTCACTGTGCCACCCAGGTGCCCCTCTGGGGTTGGTTTCTTAATTTATCTGAGCTTCACTCGATGGCTTCTGTCATAAATCATTCTTCTTACCCCCAATACCTAACAGAACATACTTTTATTATCCGTATTTTTTTCTATACCGGTAATTCTCACCTCTTGGGAATAAAGGGAGGTCACATCAGAATTTAGGGGAATGAGATCATGATTCTGATACGTCGAACCCCTCCACCTCCACCAAGCAAAGAAAGAAGAGTACCGGCAGAATGGGACATGTGATGTAATGTTCAAGTCCGCTGCCGTGAGGTGGGCGTTCTCCCCCAACCCCTCACGGCTCTTCCAGCCTTGGGGCTTACCTGGCTGCTCTGTCCTTTGTCTCTCCCAATCACCGTGGTCTGCCCTCCTCTAGATCATGGTTTGCAGAGTGCGCTCCAGAGACTTCTGGGAGTCCCTAAGATCCTTCTAGGAGGTGGAAAGGTCGAAACTATTTCCACAATGACATTTAGACATTATTTGCCTTTTTCATTTTCGTTCTCTCACGGGTGGACAACAGGCTGTTCTCCAGAGGCTGTGTGCTGGTGGAACGCTGTGGAGCGTTCGCGAGTTCCGCTATCTTATCTTGAGTCAGGTGTTACGGAGACTTACCCAAGTGTAAAACATTGCCACCCTTCTCATTAGTCTTTTGAAAAATATACTTAGAAAATATATTTTTCCTCAAAGTGTTGTTTATGTTGGCATGTACTAGGTTTATCATTATTTTGGAATTACATATTTTTAAAATCCTCAGTTTTCTTCTAGTGTGGTACAGACCCGTGGCTCTTGTTTATGCGGGTGAGGCTTCTCTGGTTTCCTCAGTAATTTTTAAGTGGGTACGGGGTCCCGAGACTGAGAGATCTGAGAGCAGCCACGTTAGCATGCTTCCGTGCCCCCGCAGGGCTTCTGTGGAGCGCTCCCCCAGCCTCCGTCCTCGAAGGCACCCGAGCGCCTCGCCAGCGTCCTTTGTGTTGTGCTCTCATCCACGTGCCTGGTGCCGCTCTGCTTCTGAAATCTCTTAAGTTCTGGAGCCCTCAGGGAGCCCGGCCTGCTGTCCCTGTGCTTGTCTGCTCCCTTGCTCCCCCGGCTCCATCCACGCTGGGTCGCCTGCCTGGTGGTGCAGTGAACGACAGACACGTGCGTCCAGAGCCCAGAGACCGTGCTGGAGGCAACGCTTCTCCAACCCGCCATCCCTGGTTCTCCCGGTCATGTCTTCCTGACCTCGCTTTCTCTGTATTTCCACCTTTCTCACAGCCTCTTCATCATGCCGCACACCACCAGGCACACGTTCAGCCTGGGCTGGACACAGATCTTCAGTGTCCTCGGGCAGCCACGTGTTTGAGACAGAGCCACACGGGGCGACGACGGACACCTGATTTCTTATCTCACCTAAGTCTTTGTGTCCTTGCAAGTCACTGTAATGGAGGTTTTTCATTTTTGTTTCCCATTCTTCCCAAAGATGACTCTAAATTTCAGGGACCTTTAAGTCCATTCACCGTATCTCTATGTTCTCACACCTGGCAGACGGTGCGAGTCCATAAGTAAAAGTCATGGGAGAGAGAAGAAGGTGCTCCTCGGAGGTGGTCCTCGGAGGTGCAGGCTAAGGCGGCAGAAGGGGTGGCAGAGGGGAGGAAGCGGAAGGGACCGACGGGCGCGGAGGGGCTGCGAGCCGGCCGCCTGCAGGTGGTCCTTCCCAGACAGAGAGGAGAGTGCCGTCCCCCTTGTCCCGTTCCTTCCCACGCCCAGCCCACGTGGTAGAACCAAACCCATCCGGGGCCTCCACTCTGTCCTCGCTGACGCTCTCTCTGCATCGTCCTCCAGCTGAGCTGCCAAGGCAGGCCCAGGAACGAATGCTCGCGGCTCCCAGGTCCCCTCCATATCTGGCCATCACTAGGGACTCCTGGTGCTTTGGTTTCCTCTTGGCTTGTTTTGAAGTTCAGACATCCGTCAGGCCTGTAAAACAGCACCTGCCGTGTAGCGAGCCCTCGTTAGCTGCTGCTGACCGCCCGCTGCTGCGCGGCAGTGGGACACCTGGACGCGCATGGGAGTCCGCCGGCTGCCCGGCCTCCCTGCCCCCTTGTCTGGCCTCCTCTCTGCTGCCCCAGCCATCTTTTAAAATGTCTGCCTGACTGTGGCTCTTCTGCTTGGACTGTGCCCTTGCTCCCTTGGCTCGGCAGCTTGGCAGCGTCTTTGTGCCTTTGCCCTGCCTTCCTCTCCTCTCTTGGTTACAGCTCTCGCTCCTCGGCTTTCACGGGCCCAGTCATAATGGGCCGTTTGTCTCCTGAACACGCTCCCTGTTTCACGCTTCGTGCCTTTGTGTTTGCCGGGAGCCCCCTGCCCCGGGGTGCGTTCCTGCTGGTCCTGCAGGGTGTGACCTCTGGACTGGAGCTCTTCCCCTTCCAGCCTTGCTGCTGGCAGTAGTCACCGTCACCTTGCACGGCCCCTGAATGGCACGTGGTGTGGTGTGCTGGACACATTTGTTCGCAGGCGGGGCCACGCTGCGGCCGAGATCCCGGCTAGAGAGCCACAGCGCCCTGTCCCGCGCACCTGCTTGGTAGCTCGGTCACAATGAGTTACTTAGCTTCTCTCTCTTTTTTATTTTATTTTTTTAAAGACTTATTTATTTCAGAGAGTGTGAACCCAAGAGGGAGGAAGGGGAAGAGGGGGATTCTGTCGAGCAGACTCCCCACTGAGCAGGGAGCCCAGCATGGGCCTCGATCCCAGCATCCTGACATCATGACCTGAGCTGAAATCAAGAGTCCGATGCCGAACCAGGTGCCCCTGAGTTATTGAGCCTCTCTAGCCTCAGTTTCCTCATTTGTACGTTAGGATTAATAATAATTCCTACCTCGTAGGACTATAGCGAAGAGGAGGTGTCCTGTGTTTCATTAGACGTAAGATGCCAGCGCGTGTGAGATGTGCCGTTATTTCACCTACCCCTAACTGCCTGCCGTCAGCCGAGAGCATTCTTGATTTCAGACGTGCTGAAGTGTGAAAGTACATGAGGAGGAGGGAATTCAGCGAGATACGGTCCGCAGAGCCCCCGGATGGTGCGGGCTGGGGGCCCGGCATGCATCACCCACACGTGCTCGCCACCTTTGCTGGACTTGAAACCCGAGAGGACAGGGACTAAGCTGTATTTTGTGTCCTCAGAATCTGGCTGGAGAGCGTTAGTGATCGCAGCGTGTATCTGAACACTGCCCAATGTCGGGAGCGGCCGTTTTCCCAGACCTACAGCTGAAGGCAGACTGAAGTGTGCTCCTTTTCTTCCAGGTCCCACTTTCCGAGAAGCCCTGACCGGCTCGGCTTTTGCTCAGCTCTGGGGGTGTCTTCTTCCCACTCCCACTTCTTAGATCTTTGGTATTATGAGATAAAGTATGGATCATGGAAAATTGTAACTGACGGTCTTTCTTTTGCTTTCAAGAACTTCAAAGAATTAATTGGACACTTCCCTCCCCCCACCAGGTTTCCTCCTATACATTTTTTCACTCTGAAGTTTAAGAGAAGAAAGATGAGGGGATACCTGGGGGCTCATTCGTTAAACGTCTGCCTTTGGCTCAGGTCGTGATCCCAGGCTCCTGGGATCGAGCCCTGAATTGGGTTCCCTGCTTGTGGGAAACCCGCTTCTCCCTTTCCCACTCCCCCTGCTTGTGTTCCCTCTCTGGCTGTCTCTCCCTCTCTGCTGAATAAATAAAATCTTAAAAAAGAGAAAGAAAGAGGAGTGGTCTTCTATGTGGGTGGGGAAGGAGGTCAGGGCCCTGTATTAAAATGCAGCCCCTGAGATGGGGAGGGACAGGTTCTAATCTTCCGCTTGGTAGGAGCCCAAGACCTTTGAACTGGGGATTGGTGAGGGCGATGTGAAGCCTTTTCCAAATGCTCTTTTTTTTCAGAGTCCTGGTTTTAGTAGCAACGAGAACAGGCTGAAATCTGGATGTGTTTTTTTGTGGATAATTGTCTTTCTCAGTTGCTCCCAAGATTCTGTCATTACATTGCCAGATGTAGTTCTTGATGTTATTAAAAGCTTTAAGTTTATGCAAATTGACTTACTGGAAGAGGCTGAGGTGGGGGACTACTAATCAGATGATATTTTGAACTAGAATTAGGAGGTCTTAAATGTCAATGTAAACTATGAAAGTCTATATTTTTAAAGATTAAATAATCTTGCTTAATGCCAATGGCCAAAACGGAATTTTATTTGTACATTTGAGTCAACTTTGAGAACGATTATGTGACTTCATTATGTTACTGAACCAGGTGTGGAAGCAAAAGTTTGATTTTTTTTTTTTTTTT
>ML110441.1:0-78041 GCA_003697995.1 Taxidea taxus jeffersonii
TATTCCATTTTGTATATGGACCACATCACCTTTATCCATTCGGCTGTTGAAGGGCATCTCTGGTCTTTCCATATTTTGGCTATTGTGGACATTGCTGCTATGACCATTGGGGTGCATATGTCCTTTCTTTTCACTACATCTGTGTCTTCAGGGTAAACACCCAGTAAAAAACTAAAAACAAACAAACAAACAAAAACCACTACTGGGTAAAAACCCAGTAGTGCAACTACTAAAATTAGTAGCTCTAATTTTAACTTTTTGAGGAATCTTCACACTGTTTTCCAAAGTGGCTGCACCAATTTGCATTCCCACCAACAGTATAAGAGGGTTCCCCTTTCTCCACAATTTCTCCAACATTTGTTGTTTCTTGCCTTGTCAATTTTAGCCATTCTAACTGGTGTAAGGTGATATCTCATTGTGGTTTTGATTTTGATTTGAACTTCTCTGATGGCTAGTGATGATGAACACTTTTTCATGTGTCTGTTATCCATTTGTATGCCTTCTTTGGAGAAGTGTCTGTTCATGTCTTCTGCCCATTTTTTGAGTGGGTTCTTTGTTTTTTGGGTGTTGAATTTGAGAAGTTCTTTATAGATCTTGGATATCAGCCCTTGTAGTGTCATTTGCAAATATCTCCTCCCATTATATGGGTTGCCTCTTTGTTTTCTTGACTGTTTCCTTTGTTGTACAGAGGCTTTTGATCTTGAAGATTGTTTCACCACAGACTAGTTTTGCCTGCTTGAGAAACTGCATGTAAGCGGACTTATACACAGTGCAGTCTTTTATGTCTGTCTTCTTTCATTCAGCATCTTTTGAGATTCATACATCTAGTTGTGTTTCTTGTTGATGAGGAAGATGACCTTGCATAATTATGCCACCAATTGTTTCTAGTTGTCTCCAGTTTGGGGATTTCATGGATTAAGTTGTTAAGAACATTCTAGTACAAGTCATTTTGTGGATATATGATTTCATTTTCTGTGGGTAAAAGCACAGAAGTGAAATTTCTGTATTTGACAGGAGGTATGTCTCACATTTTTTTAAAAAGGCCAAGCTATCTTTCCTTTTATATCCAGCAATAATACAGAGAAAAGTTCCAACAACTCTACTTTCTATTCAACATTTTTAATATTAGTAATATATAGATATTTCTTTTTTTAACATGTAGATATTTCTAATATTAACCAATCTAATAGGTATGTTTCAGTGTTAAATTATGATTCTCATTTTCTTCCCCCTCCAGATAAATGATGAGCAGTACTTTTTCATGTACTCGTTGGTCTTCTGTTTCTGTTCCTGTTGAAATGTATATTGAACACTTTTACACACTTCTTTAATTGCATTGTGTATACGTTTGTTATTTATTGTGAAAATCTCTTTATGTATTTTGGCACACATTATTCATTGTATTTATATCTATATAAAGATATAGAAATCATTTATCATATTATATCCCCATATATCAGTGACAAACAATATTGATATAATAATATAGATGTGAGTATAGAAAATTGTGTGGATTTCCTATTCATTTTCATAGTGTCTTTCAATGAGCAGAAATTTTAAATTTTGATTGAGTATATCCTATTTTATTCTATAACAGTCTGTGCTTCTGTGTCTTATAATTTTGCCTGCCAGTTAGCTAGAATCAGAAATGAATAGTGCTTTCATGAACTTTGTATTGTCCCCAAATGCCCAATATCCTTCTTCTTGCCCCTAAAGTTAATATACTGTTTTGAACTTTGTCCTAATCATTCTCTTGATTTTCTCAGTATTTTATTACATATATATGTATGTATTTTTTAATAACATTCTGTTCTATTTGTGGACTTAAGTAAATTGCATATTATTATATGTAAGCTTTCATGACTATACTCTCAGCATCGTTTTTAGATTAATTTATGCTTGGAGTAAAGCATTCCCTCATTACTCTTTATGGGGATATGTTACTCAATTATATGCCTACATCACAGTTGATCAATTTTCTTGTCATTAGACCTTTTTTTCCACTTTCTAATACAAAAATCGCAACTGTAAGTGTTTCTTTGCATGCCTCCTGAAACACACATGCAAGGATTGCTGTAGATACTGTCAGCAGCTGAATCACTGAGCCTACCTCACAGAGGATCGCTGACCAGCACGCTTTGCTGACTGGGTCTCACTAAGAGTTTCCAGCAGTCTGTGACTCCACACCCTCCTTGGCCCTTGCCGTGATCTGCCTTTAATTCTTGCCACTTATATCGCTTCTGCCAGCACTGCTGAGGGCTTGTTGCATTTTACCTTACTTCTCACAGCAAACCTGGGAAGTGAAGAACAATTATCCTAACTTAACCCCACAAAACCTGAAGTTTGGGAAGATTAGACGTGCTCAAGGTTTTTAGAGAATAACAGCAAGAAATTTCTCGCTTATGTCACAGGCAGTTTGCTGAACACTTTGAGTGCGTGAGTTCATTTTGTTTGCAGGCAACTGCTGAGGCAAAATCAGGGCATCAGCATGCTCCAGAATTAGTGCATTTCCATGCCATCCCAGTCCCTGGAGCCACCTCTTCTCTTCGAGCCTCCCTGCACCTTCAGAGCAAGCAGTGGCAGGCCAGCCCTTCCTCAGGTTGACAGCTCCTCCTACATTTCTGTGGACCTTTGTGATCTCTTTGGGCCCACTCATGTTACCCCGGGTACTCTACATGTTTTATGCTCAGCTGGTTAGCAACTGTAATTCCACTTGCTGCTGCTTTGCCTGGTAACAGCAGACACAGGACATGGACAGTGCCCAACACCCTGTCACTCTGCTTATCCAGCAAGTGTCCAGAATTTAAGTCCAGATTGTAGGATGCCTCAAAATCACAGGCCCGCAACACTTGGGTGGCTCAGTGGGTTAAAGCCTCTGCCTTCATCTCGGGTCATGATCCCAGCATCCTGGGATCGAGTCCCACATCAGGCTCCTTGCTCGGCAGGGAGCCTGCTTCTCCCTCTGCCTCTGCCTGCCACTCTGTCTGCCTGTGCTCCTTTGCTCTCTCTCCCTCTCTCTCTGACAAATAAATAAAATCTGGGGAAAAAAAATCACAGGCCCTTCTTGTAGTTGGTGAGCCCCACTGGGATGAAGGCGTGTGAGGAGGAGAGGCTGGTGGTAAAGCATGGGGAGGTTTCTTTGGGGTTTCCAGGCAGGATCCAGGCACTGAATTCCCTCATTAGCACCAACTTCTACAAACACACAAAGTCATGGAAGAGGCAGAGTTGTTTTATTTTTCCCAGATTTGTAGTGTGACATTTTACCTCTGACTACTTTCAGTTGCATGACCTTTGTTGGCATTTCTATTCCTTCTAGAAACAAACAACACACTGAAATGCATGGTACAAAATGAGCCAGATGAGAGCCTTGTTCAGTCTCACCAATGGATCCAGTTCTGCTTCTTAGAACATTTCCCAAAGCGCAGACCAGTGAGTAGGGATTAAAAGACAAGGCTCCTTGGGTAAATATTTTCCTTCAGTAATTTTGGAGAATGCTGCTTCTGTGTACTTACTCCCATTTGCAGATTAGCACTGCACATGAGCACAATGACCTTGGGAAGCCTGGCAGGAAAGCAGCCCATGTGACTTTCTGGTCTCCACAACCAATTGGATATGGAGTCCTCATTTCCGGAATCTGCCCCTTGGGTCTTGGATCACCGTTTCTAGTGGAACATTTGAGCAGGCCAGGGAATATTGTCAGGATACTGACTATGCAATATTTTGGTTGTCAGCTAATAACTAGAATAGGCCTGGGGTACCTTGGCTAGATGGGGAGATTTACATGGAACAGGTCCACCTTCATTTGCAAAGCTTTCACAAGTAGGAATTAACATTTTAAGTGAAGTAACATTTTAAGTTATGAGGTCTTCTCAGTGAGATACTTTTGCCTGAATCAAATCTAGAGTTCAAAGGAACCTGAATATTCAGCCAGAGGATGTAACACCTTCCACATAAACATTGTAGTGGCCTATATCTTCCCTCTCTTTCTTTGAAGCAAAAAAAAAAAAAAGAAGTATCTTTTCTTTCTTTAGTATTTCTAGAAATGATCAAGTTTAGATATTCCATTCATTCAATAGTCAAGACAATTATTTTGGGGGGGTTGATTTTGAACATAATTTATGTTAAGATATAGAACAAAGATCTTAAGACCTGTACATGCAAAGTGCCTAGGTTTTTCTCTAGTGGTTTTCCACAGCAATAATTTATTCATTGTGGAAAATTTGGAAAATTCAGAAAAGTGCAAAAAGAAAGGAAAAATTACCAGATGGGGATGCCTGGGTGGCTCAGTGGGTTAAGCTTTTTCCTTCAGCTAAGGTCATGATCTCAGGGTCCTGGGATCGAGCTGCGCATCAGGCTTTCTGCTCAGCAGGGAGCCTGTTTCCCCCTCTCTCTCTACCTGCTTCTCTGCCTACTTGTGATCTCTCTCTCTGCGTCAAATAAATAAATAAAATCTTAAAAAAAATGACCAGATGCAAATAGTATTATCACTTCAGTGCATTTCCTTCTACATTTGTGGAAGACAAAGTAAAACAAACAAATGAAACAAAAATAAGAACAACAGTGCTGTTTTTATTACTTTATTTATTGCAGCTTTTTATTACTTAATTTATGAATATTAATTTGTTCATTAAAAATCCTTTGCAAACATCATTTTTAAGGCTAAAATGTACCTTCCATTCTATTTTACAAATATACCATAATTTACCTTAATTTAAATTTGTAAATTAAAGAAAACCACATGCATTACTGGCAAGATCTCAGTGTTGTCTTTATATGCTAAAGTATGACTGGAAACAATATTGAAAAAATAGTAGTTTGTGTATGAAGACACAGAGATTACTCGTCCTTTTTCAGACCATGCAGTCCTGAGTCCAGTGGGAAAGGGAACTAGACACTACAGTTCTGTTTCAGAGAAGACTTTCTGGAAACTATTGTCATTTCCAAGTAGAATTTCAGAAAGCAACTCTCATTTAGGATCTATTTATCTGATAGGTGACTTAGCCCCCAGCAAAAGACCAGAACTGAGCAGCCTCTGTGGAAATGTTTGGCTGTCCCTTTATTCCTCAGAAACTCTGCAGGGAGCCGGGCCAGGGTGGTCCCCCACTTCTCACAGTGTGAGATGAAGTGGGCAAACCAAGCCTGTAGCTATCACCACTCTTAATTGCTGTGAAATGCTCAAAGCACTTTTCTATAGACTTTTCACAGCCTGACCAACAACTGCAAACCATCCACTTGGTTTATAAGTGAAACAAAGGAGGATGGGCGACCCCACTCCTGAAGTAATCAGTACAGATGCTAGCAGGAGGGCTGGGGAAACCACCTGACTGTGCCACAGAGCCACAAGCCATGCTGTCATGCTGGTTCCAACCTTGGCCACCATGCTCCTTTCCCTGGTGGGGTCATTCTGTGTCACTTCTTCAGCTCAGAGAAACCGCAATCCCACAAAATGCAATGTAGGAAGACAAAAGAAACCAAAGAGAAATAATTCACTTATTTTCTGCAGCTATTCAACTGATTTCTCTTTTTAGAAGGAAATAAAATATTTATAATAAAGTTCCTCTTATGTATGTAAGAATCTTTCTTCCAGTGACTTTAAAAGGAAAATTTATTCTAAATCAGAGGACTTTATTAAAATTTGAATATATTGAATTATTTCTCCATTGACCAGGATGATAAAATCATGGTTTATGAAATTCTGTGCCTGGGAGAGCAAAAAGAAAACACTTGCTTTCAACTGCAATAAAATTCATGTTTATGAATCCCAGTGTGCACGTTGAGATTTGCGTCTGTTTATACGAAACCTATTTACATCAACTCATTCCGCTCAAACTCCATAACAAGCTGGTCAAATGTAAAATTATTTTATAAGACCTCACTCAGGCACCACATACTTGATGCCCATTTTTTCTTGGAAAGAGTTCTTAAGGATTATAGTCAGCCAAATTGGTCATGATGCCAAGAGATATTTCCTTCAACTTTTCTTAATTTAGCAAGCAACTAAGTAATGCTGTGCCCATTGTGACCAGCATTGCCAGATACTTTAGAAAAGGTTATTTTATTTAATCATTATAACAATGTTATTGATGGATATAATAATAATAATAATAATAAGTGTTATTAAGCATATACGGTATGCAAGTCACTGTGCAACTAGGCTTTTTTCATATTATCTCATGTTAGTTAACAAGAAAACTGAGGTTCAAAAACAGAGCTCTGATCATGTACTGACCAGGTTTAGCCTCTTACTCTGGGGACTTTTGTCTCTAAGATCAAGGAACTCCAAAAAACAAGAAGGAGCAGGGAAGAAGAGTACATAAATTAGCAAAAGAATTCTAACTCTTTCACGACAAAATTGGAAAAGGGTAAAGAGGTTCTGTCTTTTTTCACTACTTATTGTAAGGCCTTTTCTTCCCATCTGCTCCATCCCATCAACAGGTTTATTTTTTAGCTCTCTGTCACAGGTACATCTCTGGCTCTTAATGAGCACTTAGAACAAAAGACTTTCTGCCTTGTTCAGAAAAATCACCTCAGATGTTGTTGAAGGCCCTTTGCCAGTTCCACATGTCTGAGAACTTGGCCAAAATGCAAACTCTGGGCATGATGAGGATTACCGTCCAAGAGTCAATGAATAACATCCTCTTGTTTTGAGTCTACTCTTATGTACTGTTCATTCTGAGGAAATTAAATGGTTGTGTTCATCTGTGGTACAGCAATGAAGTGCTGTCATCACCATCCAGATCATTGCTCTGTTTTCATGGCTACCACATCATCTCTCTTTACCATCACCCTCATCATTAGCAATAATTTAAGTAACTGACTTAAGACCTCATAGCCAACAAACCAGTAATTTCTAAAAATTTGAAACCTGGCTTGTATAACGACAAAGACTAAACTCTTTATATTGCCCCCTCAAGTCAAATTAGAGAAAAATTTCCCACTTCTCTTCCCCCTTAAGACATGATTGCCTTTCAGGGAAGATGCTTGACGACATCCTACCAGTAACCTCTCTTGAAGAATGCTATAACTTCCGAGCTAATCCCCTATTGGAAGCACATTGGATGGAGGATATTAGCGAGTGCAGCTCTTAGAAAATAGTTTCCTTAGATCAAGACAGCCTTAAGCACACTTGAAGGAATTATTATTAGAATGCTTTTCATTTTACTAAATGCTGATAAACATGTAAATAATGCTGACCTTACAAAGTATTTGAGAAGGTTATAGAGACAACCTCTTTGGTCAAGGTAAGAAAGACATATTAGTGGAAGCCTGTGCATCTGTTCCTTGCTTGCTGAGCAGTAACAAATCTTGGTTTGCTAAGTAAATGCATATGTTTTAAATTGCATTTTACTTTGAAAAATGCATATTATTTGAAGGGCTTGATTTTTGTTTCTAAGCATCGATGAGAAGGTTTTAGAAATTTTTGTAAAATAAACTTTCTTATTCTTTTTTAAAAAATCAGTTTTAGCTTAAATTGCAGGGTAGGCTAAAAAAAGAAGCCAATTATGCAGGCAGTTTTTGTAAAGCTATCAAAACATGAAGTGTTTCTTCTTTTTTTTTCCTCTTCTTATTTTTTTTTTTTTCTTTTTGAAACGTTATCTCAAGTAAATAATTACTCCAGAAAACTATTGGGTCTATAAACCTGAGAGAAGCTCTGAAGGCTGCATGGTCTAGGGGGAATGCATGAAAATATCAGTCCCTGTTCTGCCAAGGGTTTAGAACTTTGCTACTTCGGACAAGTCACTTAGTCTGAGACTCATGTTCCTACTTCAAAGAAAAAAATTCTGACCCCAAATTTCCTAAGGTCTCTTTCAGCTGAAGGCTGTGAAGGGCATGTAGAGCTAAGCATATGGCCACTAATGAGGATGTTTATTTTCTATTTCAGTCAGATTGTCTTTAAGAATATGAAAGACAGTGGCGCCTGGGTGGCTCAGTCGGTTAAGTATCTGGCTCTTGGATTTTGGCTCAGGTTGTGATCTCAAGGTCATGAGATGGAGCCCCACATCGGGCTTCCCACTCAGTAGGGAGTCTGCTTCAGATTCTCTCTTTCTTCTCCCTCTGGCCTTCCCTACTTGTGCTCTCTTACTCTCTCAAATAAATAAATAAAATCTTTTAAAAACATATGAAAGACAATGAAGTAATGCTAATTCAGATAGTATAATTCTTTCAAAGAAATAAAATCTTGTTCATTTGTTAAATCTTCATTGACATCTTACCCACATTTTTTGTGTGTGTATGTTTCTGTGTTAAACAGGAAAACTAAAAAGTTAAATTGCCTAAGTAGCATTGACTTTGTTGGGGTATAAAATGGATTAGGCCATAGAGGATACCTTCATTCCAGACAACTAATGTGGATTTTTTCAATTTTATACAGCTCTGAAAGATAGATATTATTGCTCACAGTTTTTAACTGAAGAAATAGAGAGTCAAAGAGGTTAAGTAACTGAACCGAAGACTTATTGCCAGCATGTGGAAGAGCTGAGCACAAGCCAGGTCTCTTTGCTTTTACTACTTCCTTGTCACCATGTGGTTTCTCATATATAGATTGGAGTGACCTCCCTGAAAGACCAGGTACTCAGTATATGAAAGCTGAATTCACTGTCTGTGTAAAGAAGACTTACTTGACTAGGAAAGCAAGTTTCTATGAGATTTCTAGGAAGAGTTGATTTGGGATTGTGTTGGTGACAGAGGCAAGAGGGCATGGGTACAAGTTGTAGACACAGTTGTGTTGGATTTAGAGGGAAAGGCATCAGCTATAGAAGAAAGATCACTGAAGGGAGTCCACGGCCCATTCACTGACATTCAAATTGTTGAGCTGTGTTTACTGAAGCTAATTGCTGTAGATCAGCCTGACTTAAACCATCTGGCTATTTACGTGCACCAGGCTAAAGAAGTGCAATAGCATGACTAGCAGTGTCTACTTGTCACCAGAAGTGTCTGCCATCCCATAACCACCTGTTCAGTGATTCACTGGAAGGGCATGTGCAACTGAGCATAAGGTTCCAGTTAAAGCTAAAATCTTTTACAGCAGTAATGTAGTGTAGTAGAACCAGAAAAAAGAAATATGTAGGTGAAGGCTGGAGAAATGAGCACATCTTTCTTGTCCTCTCTGTGGAAAGAGACACAGACACATCTTTCTCATCAGCTATGAGTTGCAGGGTTACATTATATGTTTAAATAAAGCTTAAATAAAAAGAAAAAAAATTTAAAAAAATTAATTAAAAAAAAAAAAAAAGAAGAAGAAGTCATTGCACAGAAAAGCCTGGTAGTCTTAAGAGTCACTTCTTAAAGTGAGTTGGTTACTTACTTGCCATGTGACCAGCCATGGTGCCATGTGCCAATCACAAATCTTTAGGGTTCCTTTAAACATGCTGACAACTTTAGGGAGCTGTAGAGAACAGCAACAACACCCAGAAACTGTGAAAATATCCCAGTAGTTTACTCTCAAAGTCTCACCGAGAGTTGTCATCTAGGCTGCAGAGAAGTAGAACTTAGTGAGACAGACTTGCCACACTCATCACCTTCTGTCACCCAGAGCCAGAGAAATGCCAGTATTTCACTTGTGTGGGGATTTTTAAAAACTCTCAATGTTTACCCTTCCATGTGTATCACAAGTATCTCATGAGTGCATACACAAGAATGACTTCTTGGGTATTATTTGCAAGATCTTTAAGTATGGTTTTTTCAATGGAAGTTTATAGTACCTTGAGTTTCACTCTACAATCAGACTGCCTTTGTGTGAATCCTGGCTATGAGTCTGATGAGCTCTTTGATGTTATCCAAGTAGCTTAACCTCTCTGGGCCTCCATTTCCTCCCATGTATCAAGAATAACAATAGTACTTACCTCATGGAGTTATATAAGAATTAAGTGAATTTATGCAAACTCCTTACCAAAGAATTTGGCTCATAGTTAAGAATTAGGAAGCAGTAAATTTTAATAACAGTTATTATTATATACATTATCTCTTTTGTTTTTCATAGTCAACTTGTGGTTAGATGTAGCATGTGGTACCATCTTAATTTATAGATAGAAGAAACCAAGATTTGGAAAATTCTAAAAAACTGTAAGTTATTCACAGACAACCATTTTGATAGATTTTAGACTTATGACTTGTTTCTTCTTGATGAAGAAGAAATACTTTAAACCTGACAATAGAAACAAATACCAAATAAAGGCTTGAGAAAAATAAAGGAAGTTATTATTCTTAGGCACATGTCAAAATTTTGTGGTAATGTTTCATTTGTATGCCCCCAGGACTAATGGTTGGAGGAATCCTGCTGACTTCTCTAGAGCCTCATCTCTGGAAGCATGCCCAGGCCTGGGAGCTCACAAACCATCACCTCAGCACAGCTCTCCTGTGCAGAGGTTCCTAACTCGGGGCTCCCAGAGAGATCTCCTGAGCTGTCACAGGGACTTGGAGAAAGATGACAGAGCTTTGTTAGCTTTATAAATGGTTCTGGAACTTCCTAAGCCCAAGAACAATTGTCTCAGGATATAAGTTTTATTTAGTTTGCAAGAAATCTTTAGCTTTGTGACAAACTGTAGTGACCAACCACGTGTTCACTAATCTGTCACACTCTGATATCAGATAAAAGAATCAGAGAGTAGTGTAGTCAGAAAGATCCACTAGCATGACCTTGACCAAATCTATGATTAAAAAAAGAAAACAGGACTTTAAAAACCCAGCAAAGCATTCTGAATGATTATAATGGCTTATTTTTTTGAAAATCAAAGTAGCTTATCTTAGCATCATTCAAAAAGTGTTGGCCATATAGGAAGTAGTTTTGACTCTTGAATGTCTGGCTAACCATGTAGTGTACTCTATTTAGACGTGTACTCTATTTAGGATGAGTGTACTCTATTTAATAGTGTACTCTATTTAGGACGAATTGACATTTTCCCACTAAATTGTGAGTGTGCTACTTTGGATCCTTAAGCTATGGATCCAGGAATAAAAGTAATAAATATCTGCTTCTTTATATTGATAATTTACAACTTTGAACATTTTTTAAAGTTTATTTTTTTAATATTTATTTATTTATTTAATTTCTTTTCAGTGTTCCAGAATTCATTGTTTATGCACCACACCCAGTGCTCCATGCAATACATGCCCTCCTTAATACACACCACTGGGAAGATTTATTTATTTTTACTCAGAGAGAGAGAGCAAGCAGAGGGATAGGCAGAGGGAAAGAGAGATCACCTCAAGCAGACTCCCCAATGAGCCAGAGCCTGACCCTGAGATCATGATTTAAGCTGAAACCAGGAGTCAGATGCTCAACTGACTAAGACACCCAGACACTCTACATTGAACATTTTTTTAAATCATATTTGAAAATGGTCATAGTTTTTCTCCTTAAAACATTTGATTTTTTAAAGTTTTCACTTTTTAAAAATATCCAAAGCATTTTCCCCCAGAGACAAAATGTTCCAAGTATGGCGAAGGCCAGTATTATTAAAGGATTTTTGGTAAAGAATATTGTTATTTAGGAAATATTTCAGGCACATATCATTAATATAATGTTGATACATAACGCAAAGCCTGCAGGAATCATTATTTTTTCTCTTACTGAGCGCTTAACAAGATCTCAAATAGTTTTCTGGGTGACTGGTGTATGATATTTGTAATCCATGCAAAACCTTCCAAGGTCAGTATTATTATTCCATTTTACAAATGGAGAAACTGACTTTTTAAAGCAATGTGTCCCAGTATATGTAGATTCTAGGTAACAGCTGGAATTTCAACTTAATTTCTGCCTACTCTTCCCCTCTGTCATAAAGCTTTCTTACTATGTTATTACCTACCTGGGAGAAAGGTGATGTTTCTAATTTGTGCAGAAGATATATATCCTAATTTTCATTATTTTTTTGAGATCAACTTGTCTATAAATTTAAGTCAAATGAGTTTGTTAATATGATTTCTTAGTCTTAGTATCAAGCTGTAATAATATTCAAGGAAAGACTTTCAAGAACATTTATAGGCACTATCATCACTTTGGTTATTACAGAAACTTTCATAAAGAAACATATACTGAGAGTAGAATTTTTCAAGCACTAGAGCAATTCTTCCTCTTATACGATAGGCTATATTGGAGAGAGATATAGAAAACAGATTCATCCAACAGATATGGAGTATGCCCTCATCCATAGTTGCATGCTTGGTACTATAAGTAAGTAAAATCGACTAAGCAAACTGGAAATCAAATAAAAGAAAATAAATGTGTGATTATTTGCCCAATACAACAAATTGTTCAAAACACTGTAATTGGCAGTTAGGTGAAGATAAAATCTATAATGGAGCAAAAATTTGTACTAGGAAAAGGGCGTTCCATTTTCATTTTACAGGTGTTTATTGAAGATCCTGCCCCTTGTCAAGCACAATGTCAGACTCTGGAGACATGGGAGTGAGCAGGAGAGGAGGAACCCTGCCTATGCCCCTCTACAACACACCTTGCAGTTGGGGAGGCCAGCAGCGAGATAACGGGGCAATATGTTGATAAATGAAGAGAAAACACTGGTGCAAGGAAGGACGTGGACACGGAGGGCACTGGCTCATGGTGGTCCGGTCTGGGAAGACTCCCAGGGGCAACACCATCTAAACAGGACAATGAAGGAGTAAGAGTCAGCTAAGTAAGAGGGTAGGGTGTGGAAAGTAAACTTCTAGGCTAAAAGGAACTTCAAGGAGAAATAGTTACATGGATAAGGCCATGAAGAAGAAAATGCTTGTCATAGTCAAGGGCTCAGACTGTGGTCAGGAGGCCTCTGTCAGCCACAGGCCTCCTTATCTCGGGAGACGCATCATAAGCACGCGACACATCGAGTCCTTGTACAATGAAGCATACATACCCAAAAGTGTCATCTTCATATTCCTTTCTCTCCTCTGAAACTAAACATGGCAAGCAATGTCTCCATACCTTTGGTGACAAGACACACCATCCATGTGTCCAAGGCTCAGGTAACATGGCTGCAGCGCACCAGACTTAACCGTGTGGGTGCTCACTTGTCATTTATGTAACCAACAAACAGTTGATCCATGTTGCTGGCAGCGAAAACAAATAGTGCTTTTTAAAAAAATCTATCTTGAATGTAAGTGGCAAGTGATTGATTTCATGCCTCCAGGCTTTTTTTTGTAACATCTTAGATTAGCACAGGAACAAAGTGCAGGAATAAACAAACTTCTCAGCAACTAAGGTTTTAAAAAATCGGTATAAACCAAAGCCATATCCATCAAAATGCATTGATCCTTTAGCAAGATCCCCAAGGCAAAGCTTACGTGCTGATTGGCATTCACGCCACGCTGCTCCTGAAGACCTATCTTTCCCCTTTCTCTTCTTGCTGCACATTGAGCTACTGGGACAGGAGTCACTGTTCATTTAAATCTGCTTTATTCTTTTATTCTTTTCCATGGAATCTTTTTTTTTTTTTTTTTGACATGTGGAACTCCTTCATAACATTTCACAATACTTTCCAAATCCTGAATGAGTGTCTTTCTCCCTGAAACATGAGTCAGCCTAGCAAAGAGAGAAATGCAAATCACATGTGCTGCAAGGACATCTGGAGTTGCTGCCTCATCTGTAGTTTTTACTCCTCTCTCTGGGTGGGCAGGAGCAGAGAGAAAGGGAGCCAGAGGTGTGGGGAGTGACAGAGGCGTGACTCCCTAAGGGGCACACCTTACCTGAATTCCACCCTCCACTCTGTCCTTGTCCCTTAAGCCTCACTGAACTGCCTGAGAGCCTGCAGCATAGCATTTACACACTGAGACTGCTTCCTTCCCATCTGCTCCACTGGAGAACACATCCTTTGCAAAGCAGAAATTCCATCCCCGGGGCCTGTCCTGGTGCTGCATCTGACATGCAACATATGCTTTGGGGCTGACCAGTCACTGCTCAAGAGATACCAGACAGACACAGATCCCAAATCCCAGTTTAGCTTCCTATGCTGTGTGTTGGTGTGCAGAATGCTTAAATTGTCTGATCCTTAGCTCAAATAAAAAATCTAACATGAAGATAACCTGCTCTTCAGTGTTGTAGTGATCATTGGATGCTGTACAACATATGCATCATGTTTAGCATTTTACAACTGTGGTTTTCACACATGGAGAGCATCTAGTAAATTTGTATTGAATGAGGAAGGACAGCAGGGTATCTATTGTCCCTTAAGGCTTGGGTTTGAGAACTGCCTGTCTTTCTAACATGTAACAGTAGTTTTGATTGACAAAGAATTTAAGTTGTTTCTCATGTAGGGGAGTGGGGGGGAGAGGGGTTGGGAGTGGGTGGTGGGGTTACATTATATGTTTAAATAAAAAAGCTTAAATAAAAAAAAATAGAAACTAAAAAAAAAAAGACTATAAATAAGTACATTCTTCTAAAAGTGACATGGCCTCAGTTATGATGCAAGGATTTCTGCCTGGCTTGCTCAAAATTAATCACTGCTAAAGTGGCAAAGTAGGCCTGGTCACTGTTGAGGCCTTGTTCTCTGAACATCTTTTAGTTGTCTCTTCAGGTTTATGACACTCAAATGAAGATGTATGACAAAGATTCTGAATAGTATTATTTCTGAATAATTAAGCTGAACCCTAAGAAGCAGAGCCAGAGAAAAGAAAAACTCGTAAGAAGTAGATTCCAAAGAGACCATGGCAAGCGTGGGGTTTTAAACCATTTGCTCCACAAACTAAAAACTTCAGTTCTAAGCACTGCATCCTGGTGTGTCCTTGCCTTTGACCTTGGTCAGTGTGAGGGAAGAAGCATGGCCTACCCCAGATCCATGAGTGTAGCCACAAACATGCTATGTAGAAAAGATGCATCTTGGCTCCTCGCCATGTAACTTTCCACCAGAGAGTAAGGGGGTCTGAAAGACAAATAAGTTCTTACTCCTTTGTGTAGAAGAGAAACAGTGGTGGATATAGCTGCTATATGTGAGTTCCAAAGCACGGGTATTCCCTCAGGAAAAAAAAAAAAAAAAACAGAAAGATACCCATTTCTCGTTCTTTTGTGTTGATGTTAACAGTATTTAAAGATCTAAGGTTCTTATACTAAGGGGCCACGCTAATCTGTAAGAATGACAATCATTCGTGTGTGTATGTGCATTCATGTGTGTGTGTGTGTGTGTGTGTTGACTATCACGGCTAAAATTAATCTGCCAGTCAGAATCAAAGTGGTTCAGTATAAGATTGTTTGCACCAATTTAATGCTATTACTTTCAAAATCTCAGCAAAATTAATATGGAAAGACTAATGAGATAGAATAGCCAAACAATTTTTTTACAAGAAGAATAAAGTGGGAAGACTTAGTTTACCTGATTTCACGACTTAATTTTACAGCTACAATAATCAAAACTCTGTGATATTGGCAGAGGAAAAAAAGATTACAATCAATGGAACAGAATAGGAAGCTCAGAAATAAATCCATAAAAATATGCCCAACTGACTTTTGACAAAGGTCAAAAGCAATTCAAGGGAGGAATTATAGTCTTTTCAAAAAAACATAATGGAATAATTTGACATCCACAGGCAGAAAATTAGACTTCAACCTAGTCTCAAATCTTATACAAAAATTGATTCAAAATGATCACTGACTTAAAAGTAAAACATTTAATTGGGGAATAAAACAAAAAATTAGAGAAAATCTCTGGTGTCTAGGGTAAAGACTTAGCCAGTAGCCTGACCCATAAAGAAAATTTGTATAAATTAAACTTTATCAAAATTCAAATCATTTGCTCTGAAGAAGACTGTTATGAACTAAAATAGACAAGCTAAGGACTGGGTGAAACATATCTGCAAATCACACATGCAGACAAGGACTCACCCCTCTACTACATAAAGAACCCTCAGAATTCAAGAGTAAAAAATTTAAAAATCCAATCTGAAATGGACAAAACACATGAATAGACATTTAATCCAAGAGCATACATAGTTGTAAAATAAGCACATAAAAATATATCCAATACCATTAGCCATTAGCCATTTGCCTTAGGGAAAAACAAAACGAGATATTACTGCACACATATCTCAATGACTAAAGTAAAATCTAGTGATGACACCAACTGCTGATAAGGATGTGGAAAAGCTGCATTACCTTTATTTTGCTGGTAGAAATGTAAAACAGGATAGCCACTCTGAAAACTGGCTCACCTGTGTCTTACATATCTATACATGCAAACAACATGTGACTGAGCAATTGTATTCTTGGACATTTATCTCAGAGAAATGAAAATTATGTTCACCCAGAATCCTATACAAAGCCATTCAGAGTAACTTTACTCATAGTAGCCTCCAAACTGGAACAAATCCAGAAATCCTTCAACCAGTGAATGCTAAGCACATTTGTCATATCCACTATGGAATAATACTCAGTGAGTAACAGGGACAAAAAGTGAATACACACAGCTATCTGTATGAATCTCCAGATTTATGCCACATGAGAAAAGCTAATTCCAAAATGTTATAAACTGTATGATTCCATTTATACAATACTCCTGAAATTGACAAAATTACAGAAATGAGAAACAGATGATTGTTTGTCAAGGGGAAGGAGGGGCTGAGCATGTGAGGGAAGCCTTGGGTGGTGAACATGTCAAGTATATTTTCTATACCAATGTCAACATACCAGCCATGATGTTGTAAGATGGTTTTTCAAGAAGTTACCATAGGGGGAACCTGGAAAAAATGTACACAGGACCTCACTGTATTATTTCTTATAACTACATCCAAATATGCAATTATTTCAAGATAAAAATAACTTGTTAAGAATAAAATTTTGGAGCAGCAGATTAGTCTCAGTTTTCAGCCCAAATTTATGTGAAGAATGAATGACAGCTTATTATATAATTGTGCTCTTTTACTGAACCTACTTAAGTAAAGGTTAAGGGATCAACTCCTAATGAAATGAATAAAATGTGACACGAGAGGAATGTTGGCCTTTCATGGTGACTTGGGCCTAATGTAACTCCTTTATTAGGCAAGATGAGAAATTATGCTGTAGGGAAAACAAGACTGTACAAATGCCTTATAAAGGCTATATGAAGAGGATACGAGAAATGTAGGACAGATGACATCCTAATGTAGATTAACAGAGTTCACCTGGTGCGCCCCCCCTTATGTCTGTAGCCTAATGACCACAGCTGTGATTTGAGGGGTTGAGTTTTTGTTCCCAGTCTTCTTGCATATTCTCCCTAATAGTTAATGCCAAATCTCTACAGTGGATTTCTATTTCATATAAGTGACTCAGATCGTTTTGCAATTTGATTTCCTACAGCCATATGAAATAATTGAAAACAAAACCAAACAATATTAAAATATCTTACAGTTTAAATTTCTCAAATTCCATGGCTATATCCCCAAACTGCATACATTTTCAGAAGCAAAGAGACGAATAGAAACATCAATAAAAACCAAAACTGAATACCTGGATAAAAAGGTTAAGGATACCTTCATGCATTTGTAATCCAGGGATGCAAGTGGGGATACTATACCACAGATAGCCTATAAGATTAATTACTATAGACCTCTCAAGTTCAGCAAAATAAATGGGAAAAGTTTGAAGGACATTGCAGTGAAAGTAAATTTAAGACCAAGGAGGTAGAAACTTCAGAGGAAACTAGGCTATGGTGAGAAAAATCATTGTCGCTTTCTCATCAATCTTTGCAGTGACAAAAATAAATTAGTACTCTTATAAATTATGTTGCAACTTATTGGTCCCCAATAATTATATGCATTCAAAAATGGTTTATTTATATTCCTGTTAGATTGAACGCTAGCAGCATAAACTGTGGATGTGCTCTTGGTAGAAGCAATCCACTGTACACCTTGAGACACATTATTGCTGTCTATACTAAGATCACAGGGCTCAGACCACTTTTACTCAGGTCATTTCTCAAGACTATACTTGCAACAAGCAAACTTGAGAGGTGAGATAATGCCCCTTTTCGATAACAAAGAGAAGACTTTCTTAGTTGTGACTCTAAAGGGAATGACTCTTCAATCTCTGTGTTTCCCATGTTTGGCACATTTATACCAGGAAAAGTACTTAGCAATAAATAGGGGAAAACTATGATACACACAACCCACTGCACATGAACTGTCCGCTGGGGCCCCTTGCATACTATTCTGGGGCTCGAGGATCAACGGGAGGCCAGGCAAACATCACACTTGGGCTTCTTGCCACACTGTGAGTAGTAAATTCCTTGGTCTCTGACACAGGAGCCTCATGTCTTCTGCTAGCATCTACAAAACTGAAATAAACTAGTTTATTGCTAAATAAGGTCAAATCACATCCCAGACCCTGGGATGCATTTTTTTCCTGAGGTTTATGAAACTATTTGATTCCCTAATTCAGGTGGCAGTACTGAAAATGTACCCCTTTGTTTGCGACTCAATTTTAAACCCCATTGAGAGACCGCAGAGGAAAACAAGATTTTTAAACATATAAGAAGAAAGAGCAAGCATTCTGTAATAGTTCTTATTTGAATCACTTAATGGAATTTACAGAGCACTCGTATATTACAAAATGTACTTCTGCATTCAATTTTAAAAAAGAATAGTTTGATTTTTTTAATCCTATGCTTAAAATTAAAATAATACAATGAAATGTGGAGGGGGCATTATGAATTATACTTAATGAGATGGATGGTTTATAAATTTTAAGAATTCTTTTTCTCCAGCCATAATAAGGATTTTAAAGTTTCATTTTTCTTTCATTTTATTTATACCACAATGACTTTAGTATTACTGATAGTCTCAGCAAATGGCCTAATGATGATGGCACACACAGGAGGAATTTATACAGCCTGAAACCTAAGTATAATCAGATAGCAGCTATTTGGGAAGTCATGAAAATATGTGTTCACAAATGACAAGTGTTTTCTTGGTACCCTGTAATGATTTGTAGAATATTCATTCAATAGGGAGCCAGTAAAGTAGCTTTTCAAATTTATCTCCTTCCCTCCACCTCCTCTGCTAACACCTTTTCACCAGCTACTGCTCTTTCCCTGCTGGAAGACTTTGCCTGTCTCCCTGTCCCCCTGGTCCTCACCACCTCCTCCACACAGATGCCTCTATTGCTTTGTCCTGCTTAAAGGCATCAGGGATTTCCTAGTGCATTTAGAATGAAGCTCAAACTTCTTGCTCTGGCAGCTGCCGTCCTGTCTATCTTTACCCCACCATGCTCCAGCCACACAGTCTGATTCTTGGCCTCTGGTTCAAACCAAGGGCACACTTTATCCTGTTCTTTATCTCTGTTTCCAGATGGTCGGCTCCTTCTCACTCCCAGCCCTGTCAAAAAGAGCATGTCACGGGGAGGACTTTCTGGCTCACAGTGGTCCCCTCCCCCTTACCACATCATCCTACTTTATTTTTCACACAGAACATAGTAGTTTATCACATTTTCCTTATTTTTAATTATGTATATACTTATTTATTTATGGTCCACTTCTCAGGTATGATTCTTGGAATCACGTCCATGTTTCTCTTATTCATCATGTGTTTTACTAGTGACACGAAATTGGGCTCATTGCTTGGCCTCTATCAACCTCAGTTCTGCCGCTCGAACAGAGGGAAGAATCGCAGTCCCTCCCCTATAGGATTGTATGAAGAAACAGTGCAATACAAGCTGCTGAACTGGCCACCTCCAAAGGGAAAATCTCTCCGCAGGTCATAGCAGTGGATTCACTACTAGGGCCCATGCCCTAGAGAGATCTCTTTAAAACACATGTGGTCCTTTGGAGTTTCTGGGCACACTTCAAACATGAAAAGAAATGTTTTGGCTAGAGAACCTTAGGATTTACACTGAGAGGTGCTATTGTCCACACCACTGGATGTAGGCAGCATCGTCCTTCAGTCCAATTCAGAGAGATGTTTTCAGAAGATTAAAATATTAAAATACTTCCCTTAGAATTTCCCAGGCTGTTTCCATCACTGTGGCTGTGCACATAATTAATAGTCTGGGGAGAAGGAGTTCCTGACCCTAAATTATCCAGGGACCTTCCCTCATCCGGAGATACTCAAAGACTCATATTTCCACCAAAACATTTTGCTTTGCAAATGGCAGTACTTAAAGTTATCAGTTGGACTGTCTAAGATCTGTGAACATATCAGGACCATCCCAAAGAAGTTTGGGGGGACATTAGAAAGAACAAAATGAAAAAATGTTATTCAACTATTTGTTTACTCATTTACAGTTATTCATTATTAGAGGGCTTACAAGAAAAGGGGATGTTGGAAGATTCAAAATTTTTATGAGATATTAGACTTCCCTCTAATTAATATGGTCTATTTGTGACTGATGATATTATTATATGACATCTGTTACTAACGTTATTTTGTTAAGGGGTGATGTGTTGAAAATGAGATAAGTTTGTTGAGATAGGGAAGATACTGGATAGATAATAAAATAAAACCTTCTTAGAACACAGGAGTGAATTTGGAATAATGTTGATAGTTCAGATGCTGTTCAAGTGGACACAAAGAAAAATTTAAAAATGCAGTCCTTACTGTCAATATAGAGCTAGTAAATTAACTCAGCCATGAAACCTACATATCCACTGTAGGGGTTGATCAATTCCCATTAATGGTTAAGCTGGTAAATTGTCTTCTGTTTTTACTACTTAAAACATCCAAACTGATGTACTGAAGTAGGAGCTAGTCAAGTGAAAAAGGAAGAGAGAATAGTGTGCATTAAGGGAAGGAGTTATGGTCAATGATTGTGTAGTAGTGTTGGGTGGTGACAGGGTAACCACATGTGTGTTGAGCACAGCATGACCCAGAGAATTATTGAATCGCTATGTTGGAGCCCTGAAGCTAATGTCCTGCTGTGTGTCAACTAGACTCAAATTTAAAACATTTAAAAATTTAAAAAGGAACAGGAGCTATAAGAGGGGCTGGATTGTCTTGGGAATGATGATAAGTAGGGAGGCCACTGGGGAAGAGGTGAAGGAGGGGGAATGCTGTGGGGGTGGTTTGAACAGTGCCCTGCCTCAAAATTATTAAAACTATCTAATTAGTCATTTATATGAGCAACTCAGGAAGAAGATTCTGTCAGAGGGACAGGAGAGTTGGGCTATAAAACAACAATATGGATAGAACCCTAGTGTAACAAAATCTATTGAAAATTTTGGAATTAAACTACCACTACTTAATTCCAAGTCTTTGTTATTTGTTAATTAACATTATTTGTTAATTTATCATCACCTAAGAAATTATAAATGCCTATTCTCTATAACACTCAACTTCTCTCTCTGCCCACCCCCACGCTATCACTGTCGACAGATTTATAAGAAGAAAACATGCTTTGATTATGTTACTCTCTTGATCAAACCTCCTTCAGTGACTTTTCAATTCTTAACAAATAAATTTCAGAAAATTTCAAATGATATTCAACCCTTTCTGGGCTCAGTATCTAAAGCTATGTTTCCATTCATACTGTAGTGCATCTCCAAAATTTTCTACATGTTTGACTTTATTATTTTCTTCCTGGAATGTACTTCTCTGATCCTTTCACTCATCTCTACCTGTGAAAGACATATATACCTTCAGAGCCTATTTCAAATGCCACATCTTTTATTTCTCAATTTCCCTTCCTCAACTGGATTCCATGTTTTCCTTCTTTGTGCTGTCTTAGTTCTATTGGTATTTCTATAGCAGCATTTAATTTTATTCTATATATCCCTTGTCTTATTTTCCCTCATAAATTATGAGCTAATTTCTGATAGGGTCCATACTTTAATCATCTCAGGAACATAATGGAGTTATTTATTGTAAATACTCAAAATACATCAAAAATACTGATCCAAGTGCAAACCCCAGTGTAGGAAAACTGAGTCCCGGGTATAAGCCTAGCAGAAGATTTGAATGCACATCTCCTCCAGCGAATACCTCTTATTCCATCTGGTCAAATAAATTCTGTCTTTTCAACAGATGGTACCTTCCTATAATTGCTTTTCTCATTAACCATTAATAAGTCAAACAAAATGAGACTCTGTTTCAAAGGTATCGTGTTGGTCAGATGTAATATAGATCACTATAAAGAGTATAAATATTAGATATTTGATCACAAGCCAATTTTTTTCTCCAAGCACATAAATAAGTGCATTAACATTTTATTAATAACAACCAGGGAATTCAGAATGTCATATTACTGTTTGTATAAATAGAGTATAATAGAGTGCTTTTATTCAATAAAATATAATTAATGATATAGATTATTAATTTTAAATTAACATATAGGCAATTAATCAGAGACAAAGTCATTTATAGGTAGTTAATAGATAATGCCATAAATGTGCATAGGATAGTAAGTTGGGTGATGCTTCTAAAATTAGTTATGTCCTTCTAGAGCTGCATGAAATGAGAAAAGCTGTGCCATTATTTTAGAGAAGATGGAGATCTAGAGTGTAAAGGCTAATGTATTTTTCCAGCTGAAATGAGTGAAAAATTTCCTTTAGTTTCTATTTAAAATTAAATGGATGACTAATTTTTGGTTCACTGCTTCGTATTAAAGGACACAATGACTGACTAGTTATAGTTCCTCTCAGACACATAAGCCTGTCTGATTGTACAATTCAGATTATCTCTAGTGGTCATATGCATCAGCATGAGATAGGTTTATTCCATATACTGATGACTCTAAATCCTTAAAATGAATGTACTTCCTATAGGGCTATGTGTCCAAAATGGGTCACCAAAGAGGTTCTGCTAATTTGTCACTCAGACAATCCATTTGAAAACATGTCTCCAGAACCACCATGCCTGTAGGAAGAAAGATGGTAAGCTTTATTCTGACTCTTGAAACTACTGTTCACAGTTGACACTTCTGCTAACATTTCATTAAGGGGGAAAATCACAGGACCATATACAGCTTCTAAGAGGGCAGGGAAGAACAATTCTACCAAATGGTAAAATATATTTATAAGTTATTTTTTCCCACCTTTGTTGAGATAGAATTGACATATAATACTGTGTAAGTTTAAGTGCACAATGTATTGATTTTAAAAACATTTTATTATTTATTTATTTGAGAGAGAGAGGAAGCATACACACATGAGGGAAAGGGCAGAGGGAGAAGGAGAATCTCAAGCAGACTCGTGCCCAGCACAGAGCCCGAGGCAGGGCTTGATCTCATGACCTTGAGATCATGACCTGAGCTGAAACGAAGAGTTGGACACTTAACTGACTGAACCACCCACGCACCCCAAGGGTTGACTTAATGCACATATATTATAAAATGACTAGCACCATAGTGTTAGCTAACACCTGCATCATATCACATAATTATTATTTCCTTTTCATAGTGAGAATGTTTGGCAACATCTCCTCCTTCCCCCACCCCCTTTCTCTGGTAACCACCATTCTCTCTTCCTATGGGTTCTGCTTTTTTTAAGATTCCATGTATAAGTGTTATTTAATATAGTATTTATCTTTCACTCATTATAGCTTCAAGGTCCACCTATTTGTTATAAAGGAAAAGATCACCTTCTTTCTCATGACTGAATAATAGTCCATCACACACACACACACACACACACACACACACACACACACCCCATCTTTTTTGTCCATTCATCTGTTAAGACCATTATGTTGTTTCCATATTTTGTCTATTATAAGTAATGCTGCAGTGAACATGTGAGAGCAGATAATTCTTCGACTACCTGTTATCATGTTCTTTGGACAGATACCCAGAAGGGGTACTATTGGGTCATAGGGTAACTCTGTTTTTAATTTTTTAAGGAATCTCCATACTGTTTTCCACAGTGGATATACTGATTTATATTCCCACCAACACTGTACAAGGGCTCCCTTCTCTCTACATCCTGGCCAACACTTGATGTTTCTTATCTTCTTTATTCAAAGTATTCTGGCAGGCATGAGGTGGTATCTCATTGAGGTTTTGATTTGTATTTCCCTGATGCTGAGTGATGTCAAGCACACTATCATTGTGTCTGTTGGCCATTTGTGTGTCTTCTTTTGAAAAATATCTATTCAGTTTCTCTGCCTATTTTTAAAAGATGGTTATCATTATTATTTTTGATGCTATGTTGTATGAATTTATATATTTTGGATATTAACCATAAAATAATTTGCAAATATTTTCTCCCATTCAATAGGTTGCCTTTTCATATTGTTGATGGTTTTCTCTGCTGTGCAGAAGCCTTTCTAGTTTGATGTAGTCCACTTCTTTGTTTTTCCTTTGTTGCCTTTACTTTTGGTGCCAAATCCAAGAGATCATTGTCAAGACTGATGTCAAGGACCTTTTTCTTTATACTTTCTTCTAGAAGTTGGGTTAAGAACTCAACATGATAACAACTCATTATTATCTTTTAATAACCCCAGATGTTGTTATGTTAGAAATGTCATTATATAAACAGATTATATAACCGAAAACAAGCTAGTTCTGAGATTAATGAATGCATCACACAAGGTGCCTGAAATGGCTAGTCTACCAAATTCGAGCCACAGACTTAAACTTCAGAGAGTATTCCAGTTTGCAAAGGAAGAGTTGACTTTGGGTAGCCAGTGTACACAAACTGGCCAGAGGTACCATGTGATTGTTAAGAGTGGAAATGCCCGCAGAGACTCTGACCAGAATGGGCAGAAAAAAACAGTTGGGGGAAAGGACAGACATTGGAATAAGCAAATGCATAATGACCTGCTTTAGCACAAGAGCCCACAGAAGGTTATCAGATAAAATCCAGGATGCCCAGTTAAATTACATTTTAGACAAATAATAAATGGTTACATAGAAAGTGATTGGAGAGAAAAAGTTAGGTAGATGTGTCTCTAATATTGCATAGGACGTATTTATACTAAAAACCAATTCACTTGTCATATAAAATTCAAGTTTAACTAGACATCTTGTATTTTTATTTGTTAAATCTGATTTGTTAAATCCAATTACTCTAATTACACATAATGTCACTGTAAACTACACAGTCATAAAGGGAGAAATTCTGCACTAAATGCTTATAGATCAATTTTTTTTTTTAATGAGTGCTTGTAATTTTTTTTAGTGAGGCTCAGATTCTGGAATATCTGTCCTAACTTTTCAGAGTTTAGACTATTAGGAAGCTTTCTTGAGCACTGACTATAAGTCGAGTTCTTCAAATAACCCAGCACATACCCTTGAGGACAGCGTTCACTTAGATTTCAGTCACTGGGTGAAATGAGAGATTTAGGCTGGCGAGGCTAGAGGTAAATGGATAAATGTATCTAACAAAAGCAACATTTAATAATATTAAATCACAACGTTTGAATTTGACATTTAAAATAGTTGAGAACAATCTTTAACAGACTTGCGTCAAAGTACCTATGCAATACGTATTAGAATATACGGGATACATCTTTATTTTCTGTCTTTCTTGTTTTTATATGCTAATACACAAAACAACAAATACATATGATTTTTTTTGTCATTTGGTTAATTCTTTAACAAATGGTGAATCTGTTAAACTTCTATTTCTTTCTTTATATTTTTTAAAATATTTTATGTATTTATTTGACAGACAGAACACAAGTAGGCAGAGAGGCAGGCAGAGGAGGAGGGAGAAACAGGCTCCCTGCTAAGCAGAGAGCCCGATGTGGGACCCTGGGATCATGACCTGAGCCGAAGGCAGCTGCTTAACAGACTGAGCCACCCAGGTGCCCCTTTGTTAAACTTCTAAATCACTGTGTGTATTGATTCAGTGGTGGCAGTAAATGGAGAAGACAGCACAAGCCAACAGAAGACAGAGGCTGACATAGCCCTTTACTCCCTTAGTAGCCATGGAGATAATACAGTTTTCCCTCACTTGGTTTTGTTTTGTTTTGTGTGTGTGTGTGTGTGTGTTGTGTGTGTTTGTAAAAAGAAGACTTTATTTTTTAACCCTTTTCAATATTTTTATTTTTAAGCACATCATTTCTCATAAAACAGAAAATGTCTTCATAGAACTCTACCTAGGTTATTATAGTAGCTACACCTTTGTATTATAAAACATTTCAAATGTAATATTTAGATTTTGCAAATCTTAATGTTAAAATTGAATTATCTAAATGTAGGTTCTTGCTCTTATCTCTGCTTTTATATTATTCAAAATAGGAATTTTCCCCTAATGCTAATGAGTATTTTATAGTTTTCTTCTCTTGTTCAGGGTTTTTTCCCTTTGGACTGCACTTG
Organism: Taxidea taxus jeffersonii; assembly: GCA_003697995.1. Taxonomy (NCBI): domain Eukaryota; kingdom Metazoa; phylum Chordata; class Mammalia; order Carnivora; family Mustelidae; genus Taxidea; species Taxidea taxus. Next base: position 26,141 of record ML110441.1, read on the forward strand.
TAACTACTATATTTTTATATAAAAATGGGAAGAAAATATGTAGAAGTTTTGCATAGTTTATACCTAATAGCTATTGATGGAAATTGGTTATATCAGATTAAAGTGTATCAAAATTTAATATTCCAGAGTATGTCCTTAGTGGACTTTCAATATCAGATTTATAGATCCTTGTATATCATCATTTTATGTATTTTATATATGTATAAATTTTCAAATATACTTTAATGATCCTGTACTCATATAAAATAACTTTAAGGTTTATGGAATATTTAAAGGTATATGAATGAGTGACTGCATCATTTCATCACAAAACCTAGGACATAAGTCACTTTAATCACTTTTTAAACATTTGATAAAATGCAACAGACCTGAACACCTATTGTGAAGAGTCTGGGGGGGAAGGCCAGTGGTTTCTGAAGTAATTTGCTCCTATGCTATTGATCAAGAGCTATCCCAGAGGCGAAAATAATGTGCTTATGTGACTCAGGGACCACCCTGAAGGCCCATTTACTTTCTTTAGCTTTAAACACACAAATTAAACAAATGATTGAATGTTCCATCCATCTTTGAGAAGCCACCAAAAGCCACTAAAACCATGATCCTCCATGCATGAAAAACCCATAGATTTAAACATGTATTTCACTTTTGTAGAGAATGCTAATGTTATGGCAGAAGAGAGATGTACATTGCATGTAAAATGAAGGGATTTTTTCAGCTGACTTTGAATGAGGTTAATAAGAACAAATAGAGATTTACTCTTTAATTATCCCCATAAGTACCATCTTACTCCTTGGAATAGTAATTGGATTAGGAGAAAGGAAATATGGTTCCTCTCCTGGATTTCCTTCCTGCTGCTGGGGACCATCCTTATGCCCCTGCTTCCTTCACCAGATATGTCCCTCCTATAATATTCAGTGTTGACATTACTTCCTCCAGGAAATTTCCTACAAGTTTTGAGACTGGGCTGAAGTCTTACAAAACCCATAATGCCTTATTTTTTTATACTCTATAACATATGACCCTTTATGATGATCACACCATATGAAAATTGCCTTCTACAAAGGTCAGCCTTCTCTCATCCACGTTTCTGAATAAGCAGCACAATGCTCATTTTATTGCGGGCACATCATGATTTTGAATCAATGAATGAGTATAAATCAGTCTAGCAGAATTCAATAGACTGTCTGGACTGTCAAATGCAGTTTAGTGAAATAGTCCTTAAGAAAAGGTAGCAATAGGGAAGAATAAAATTTCAGAGACCATTATGAATTTTAGGTCACAGCAGTTGAAGATAAATGTCTTCTTTTTTACTCATTTATATGAGGTCAGTGCTGAGCTTACTTTACTAAGCATTATGATAGCCAAGCCTAATCTTGTGTAATATTGGACAAATCTTTTGACAACTCTGAAAAAAGCTTCTGTTTTTATAAAAAGAAGACATTTTTTTTCTTGTAACTTTCCAGATTTCTATTCTGCACCAAAGTTACCTGGTTATGAAAAATGTATCTTGGGGTGCCTGGGTGGCTCAGTTGGTTAAACATCTGACTCTTGGTTTTGGGTCAGGTCATGATCTCAGGATCATGGGATGGAGCCCCGTATTGGGCTCTGCACTCAGCTTGGAGTCTGCTTAAGATTCTCTCTCCTGCTGTCCCTCCTCCTGCTCTCTCGTCTTTTTTCTGTATCTCTAAAATAAATAAATAAAAATTTTTAAAGGAAAGTATCCTGATTTGCAAGGCAGAGAACTAAGTAGAAACCAAGATTATTGCTACCAAAAAAGTATGATTGTATACATAGGAAATGTACTGGCTAGGGTCAGCCTGCTGTAACAAGAAGATGCAATATGATACAGCATAAAGAACAAAGAAGTACATTTCTCTCTTTCAAACAGCTCTAGAGTGAATGATAAGGGTCTGTGGATGCAGTTCTCTCCCCCTGAGACACCCACTGACTAGGATTCTTTGTAAGAGCCTGGTCTGCCCAGGCCATCTTGTCCATCCACCTGCTCAGGGCTGGGTGTGGAGTTTGGAAAGAGAACACCTAGGAGTTTCTACCACCGACGGGAAAAACATACTCAATCTTTCAGTAATAAGGACAGAAATGACTAAATGGATTCAGGATACCTATGATCTGGGTCATAACTATGCTTTTTTGATTCATCCATCATTACATATGCATTATTCCACTGTTAAATACATTACAGCATATTTCTATAACCATTACATTGATTTTGAAAACCATAAATAAATTAATAATATGATTGTTAATAGATAAATGGTAGATTGCTAATTTTAGAAAACATTATGGAATTTCAAAGTACATATTATTTTGTAATAAATCATATATGTAATAACTGGAAATATGCCCTAAAAATTAAGTGATTAACTTTGGCTTTGGGGTTATGGAAGATATTTCACATTTTTAAAATTTGTAAACATTTTTATTTTTTAAAGATTTTATTTAATTATTTGTCAGAGAGAGAGAGAGCACAAGCAGGGGAAGCAACATGCAGAGCAGGCAGAGGGAGAAGCCAACTCCCGGCTGAGCAAGGAGCCCAATACGGGACTGGATCCCAGGATCCTGGAATCATAACCTGAGCTGAAGGCAGACGCTTAACCGACTGAGCCACCTGGGCATCCCTCACATTTATTTTTTCACTATAAATATTTTCTAAATTGTCTCTCATAAAAATGAATTTATTTGTGATATAATTAAGAAACAATACATATCTACATGAGACATATACAGGAATTCTGTGCATACCACAGGAGAAGTGAAATTCAAGGACATTCAATTTCAGCTGCCATTTTATATACAACTTGTGTATATGTATATGTATATGTATATGTCAGTTGTGGTCAGAAGTATCGAGACATGCATATGGCATTTTTTAAAAAAAATTTGCAAACATGTAGATGAAAGTAGCAGACATGACTTAAGGAACCCCTGCACTGCTGTGAGATGTGTTATTGTCAGAACAAACACAAGAAATAACAGATTCCCGAAGATTCCCAAGGCCCAGACAGCACATTTTCGTCTTTCTCTATAAACACACTGAAGCAAAATGTCTGCAATGAGAGTGGTGTTTTAAATGTAAGCATTTATTTCTTGTCTAAATGGCTTAGTTGGCTAAATAGTTTAGTTATCTGTTATTTATTTGTCTGGAGCTCCAGTTTCTGCTAGTTTTTGAACACCACCAAGGTAAATGAGAGAGCAAACTTTATGGTCGGACATTCTTAATATTCTCCATATACCTTTTTTAATTATCTGGGTTTAGTTATTTTTCTTCCCAGTACGAAAATAAAAAGTGCTTAACAAAAGTTATTTGGCATTAGTATCAACATTCTGCTTTTTTGTTTATTTGAAAGTTTTTATCATAGATCCATAAACAATAGATAGAGCAATTAATTTCAGGGAATTTACAACTTAAGTAAGGTTTTCTGGCCTTTCCTCTCCCCAAGAGAGGAAACAGCCTTCCCTAGTAATAGCTGTAAACAGAAAGTTTGCTCCTAAGTCCTCTCCTGACCGCGTGTTTCTGGAATGTCCTTCGAATGTGTCCAGTGCCCCAGCAGTCCCTAAGTAGTGGCACGACTGCCCGGTTTACCTGTCAGGCTCTCATAAACTGAATTGGGAAGGAAACAAGGAACTTTTGGATAATTAGTCTCTTGCTAGTGGAGCAAGCATCCTGACCTTTGTGTGGTCTCACTTGCCCCCCAAGTGCTGTGTGGTTGGCATGGAAGTAGGTGCGGGTGAACGCTGGGCACACAGAGGATCTTCGTCAGACCTGAGAAGATGAAGGTTGTAAATCACCAGTCTTCCCCCAAACCTGTCTAGTTTCTGTCCCTGAGGAAAACATAGTTTTTGTTATTCTAGTGAGGAGCTCAGTCTGCTCTCTGACCCACAGTGAGATGCTGTCTCTGTCTCTCAAGGCTGTTGGCTATAAAAACATCCCAGAGAGACTAGGATGAGCTGCCTAGAGAGGTCAGGCTGGTCTCCCCACAGGGCATGTCCTGTCATTGGGTCAGCCGTGGGGCACCCTCGGCTGGGGTCACCGCCACCTGGGCATCTGAGCCACTGAATACTGGCCCTGTGAACGACTGTAGCCTCAGAAATTAGGTGGACCAGCTGTCTTTCTCTTTGCATCTCAATTCCATTGACCTCTACAAGAAGAAACATCCCTGACTCTGCATGAAGACACTAGGAAAGCACCTTATGCAAACCTAAACTGCTATTTTGCAGCACCTGCTGCCTGGACTGTAGCAGGGTGATGGAACCCTTCCACATCCTACAAGTGATCCTGACAAGAGAAACTGCATGCCGAGGGTACAGGTGATGTACGAGTTGTGGCACATTTCATTCCTACATTTTGGGTGTGTGTCTGCAGACAGGCATGAGACAGCATGTGCCCCAAGGACTGCTGGGGGAGGAAGAAGGGGGCCCCTTCATCATTCTTCAGCCTCACACCAGCCACAAGGAGGCACAAGAAATCTTGGACCCTCCTTCTCATGATATACTCATGCAAAGCATTCAAAACTTGAGAAAACTTGATTTCCATGCTCTGCAGATAGAAAGACTCCAAGTAACAGAACCATGATGGTATAGATACTACCAACTGCTGACTGTCTCTGAGAATACCGATCATTCTCAGAGATCCGCTGAAGTGCAGGTATTCTCTCAAGATGCCACTCTTCCATTCCTAAAAAATATTGACATTGGTATTCATGCAAGAAGAGCCCAGACGCAACTGGAAATTCAGATAACTGTGTCATCACAGTTCAGATCTCGGGCTTCAGAATAAAATTTCAAGTAATTGTGTGAAACAGCAAGTGGGTGAAAAATGTGAGATATAAAACAGTGAGGACCAGACGGTTTCTAGAAGCATTCGGAAAGCATCTTCTAAAAATGCACAAGGCCAGGGTGTGGGATCTCCCCAGGAGAGCCCCAGCTCTACTTCTGACCAGGAATCAAAGAGATCTCCATGCTCTGGCCTCTCACCAGACTGCCTGCCTTAGAGCAGCTAGCTAGAAGAATAGGAACTTGGCGGCAACATCACCACTGCTGAGGAGCCCACAGAGCTTGCACTGGCCAGAATCTGTGCTTCTACTCACCTTGGCCGAAAGTGGGCGTTCATTTACTACCGTGAGTATTCAGGATGGCATCTGCTGAGGAAATTAGCAAGAGAAAATGCTAAAATGCTTTGCTTTTTGTCTTTAATACAAAAATTCTAAAAAGTCACCACCAAACTTCAAAATAATAATATTGTAACCCTGTTCCACAGTGTTCATACACGTTTTCAATGGATTCCTGGGTCTCAAATGTTCATTCTGTGACGGTAATATTTTGCTTCAGTCTTGGCTTTGGCTGAATGGAGATTTTAACCCCGGTCTATCTCACATATGGATAATGTGGTTTGATTGCACCTGTAAAGATAAGTGTAAATAATACTTAGAAGTGCAAACATTTCTCTGCTGAAGGATTAGAACAATTTTAGAAATGAATTATAATGCAGGAAGTTACAGACTAAGGTTTTGGCTGATGTGGCCTTTCTTTGATCTGAGTCCTCAGGACAATTTTCCCTCATTCTCATCTGACTTTTTTGTCTTCAGTTTGGAACTTACGTCTTAAGCTCTCCTTTCTTCAAGCCCCTTGGCCAACAACTCCAATCCTTTTTCCAAAATGAGAAATCCCCTCCCTGGGAGATCCTCGTACAGTCTATGCAATGGCTCAAATTTGGGCTGTACAATCTCAAGAAATGTCCAACACTTAGGAAGTGTGATCTTGAGTTTTACCATTCCCAGGAATGGAAATGGGGTCAGAAAAATGGACTCCTGCTCTCATCCAGTGAGTCAGAGAAATAGGTTACTTTAAATTCCAGTGTCCCTTTCAACACGCCCACCAGTGGGAGCTATAGGCCTACTAATCATTCAATGCCCATATCATAAAATAATAACCTATTTAAATAATAACTTTCTTGCAAGGACAAACTTAGGTGTTTAAGGGAGAGTGACATGCTGGCTCATAGTGACCAAATGTACTCCTTTTATAAGAGGCCTTCCCTGTCTTTGACATCTCTGTGTCCTCCCTGAAGGTTACTTCCTATACCTCCTGGAAGAATCGTAAGGAGTCAGAGGAGGCTTTAAAAGCACGTTTAGTGTGCCCCAGAGACACACTCTCAGTTCCTGTGATTATCAGCCTGCTCCAGTGGGACCTGCAGTCTCCTGCTTAGGCATCTGCCCCATCATTTGTAGATGTCCTGGCACACGGACATGCAGGGGACAATTGTGAAAGTGCGAGAAAGTAAATTCGGACCATGTTTGGTATTTCAGATCATTGCCTCCTAGCAGCATTCCCAGCAGGAAAGTGAGGGGTTTGTAGTTTCCTTTCGGAAGGCCACAACTCGATGATCATTCCATTTCAGAGCTGAGGCTCCTGCCTTGGGGATGGCCCAACAGAGTGGGGTCCTGCGGACTCTGAGCACTCTGGGGGCCCAAGAAGTCCCAGACTGATGGAATGGACAGCACAGTTGCCCAGCAACAGAGGAGAGGGCTGCAGAAGGGGAGATGAGTGTGTGCTCCTCTCTCCCCAGAAGGGCCCTGTGGGGGGCTGTTTTACAGAGAGCTTTTTGGGTCTCTGGCCCTGACCCCCAAAGTGTCCCTGTGTTCCAGGAGCACCATGGTGTCTGGGGCAGACCCTCCTGTCACCAGATGTTTCACTCATTCATTCATGTATTCAACAAATGATCATCACATTTGCCATCTGGCACCAGAGTAGGTAACAAAGCACACATTCTGCCCATCACCACACCTACATTCTGCTAGGAAACAAGAGATGAAAACCAGGGAAAACCTGTTGTCCTCCAGATGATAAATGTGGTATTGTCACTGTAAGTAGAAGGACACTTGAGAAGGTCCTGGAAGGAGGGAGGGAATGAGGTACGCTGGTATCTGGGAAACACCCCTTTCAGGCACAGGAAATAGCATATTCTGGACTGCACGACGTTTTTAAGAAAACGTCCTGCAATGTGCATTTTATTCCGCATCATCACACAACCTGTGCATAGAGTCATAGCTCTTAAGAAAATGCCCTTTTCTTTATGAATCATATGGAGTGCTTAAATCCTTGACTCAAACAGGAAGAAATGCAAACAATGGAAATGCACCTGCATGCTAACGTGCAAGTTTTAATGCACTTGAAGTGTGCACATGAGAAGGACCTGGGAGTCCTCAAAGAGCATCATGGCTTGTAGGTCTTGGCTTGAGTGAATTCAGGGAGGCAGGACCCATAGTCTCATCTTGTCATACACTTCACGACCAAACAGATTAGTGCTGGATAGAATTTTATCTTGTACAACAGTGAACAAAAACCACAGGGGGACCTTTAGTTTAAGTAGCCCCGATCCACACCTGGTGGTGTTTCAAACAGGGAGATATGAATATGTTGCTGGCATTGTGAGTACCAACAAAATTTCTTTGTGGAAACTCTAGACCCCAGCGTGTCTGAAAGTAGGGACTTCGAAGTGCAGTTAGGTTTAGACAAGGGCATGAGAAGGGGACCCTAATGGTGGGGTTGGTAACCATATTCGAGGAGGAAGAGACCAGAGCCCCCTCTACCTCTCTACCCTGGGAGGGCACAGCAAGAAGATGGCCATCTGCATGCCAGGAGGAGGCATCTGGTCAGGAACTGAGACCACGAGCACCTTGGATCTCCCAGCCTCCCAAACTGTGAGAGCTGGGTGTTGGTAATTTACACCAGCTGGTCTGTGGTAGAACAGAATACTAGTGGCTCACACTAACCAGGACACAGCAAGGCCCGAACATGGCCCCAGGTAAGCATGAGCCCTGAACAACAGTGAAAGGGCAGGGGAGAGACTTTACCATGGAGAAACAAGCCTCGGAAGGAAGCAAAGGTGCACAAACAGTGGAACGTAAGAGCCTTTCTACTCGGAGAGCCCTCACAGACTCTGCTCTTTATGAGCTTCTGGAGGTTGGGCCAGAGTAGAAAACACTCTTACTCCTGTTTTATTTGTGTGGAAACTCCTCTTCATCTTCATCTCATGACTATAAAATGTATTGTATCTGCTGGCCACTCCAGACTTCTTGTCATTGATGTCTGCACGCATGTCTTCTTCATCCCTTTACTTTTAACCTTTCTTTACATTGAAAGTCTGTCTGTTGTAGGCAGCAGATAGTTGACTGGTGCTTCCTCCTTCATCCTGACCATCTGTGGCTTTTACTTTATGTATTTAGACTATTAATGCTTAATGTAATTGTCACTATGCTTCTGTTCAGTGCTATCATTTTACTGTATGCAATCTGTCTCTCTCATTTTCGTTGTACGCTTTCCTGAGGCTTTTTACCTTATTTCAGTATTTTAAATATTCATTTTAATTTTTCTATTGTGTGTGTGTGAACATCTTTGTATTGGTCTTTAGAATTCTAGGCTTTCTTCACTTTCCGTAACCTACTTAGAGCTAACGTCCTTCACCACCTATAAACATAATGCAAACCTCACTCTCACATGTGGTCCTGCAACCACCCCATTGTCTTTCACTAGATCTACCTACTTTTAAAGGGTAAATGACAACAAATAATTTTTATTTGTAAACATTTATATTATAAAGAAATTAAGAAGAAAATGTATATATGTCCGGATATTTGTCATTTTAGCACTCCCTTTCATTATTAAGGATCCAGGTTTTCCTCTGGTGTCCTTTCCCTTCCAAATATACCATTAGCCTTTCCTGCATTTAGTTTCTGTTGGTAATTAATCTTATTTTTTATTTGAAAATGTCTTTATTTTGCCTATATTCTTGACTTGTGGATTCACTGTTTCTTCCTATTAGCACTTTAAATATGTTATCCTACTCTTTTCTAGTCTACTGTCCTGCGGTTATTGTGGTGTTTTTAGAAGTTCATGTCATTTTGGTCAGTTTAGTTCTTTATGTAAAGCGTCATTTTTCCTGGTTGCTTTTCTGATGGCCTCTTTGTCTTTTACTGAACAGATTATTCACGTGGCTAGGCATGGTTTTCTTTTAATTTGTCCTGTTTTGTGTTTGTGGAGACTCTTGAATTTTTATTTTTGCTATTTACTTATTTTATGTTTTTAACTTGAATTTTTAAATTAATGTGTTTTACTGGGTTTGGAACATTTGGGGTCATTATGTCTTTACAATATTTTTCCTGCCACATTTTTACTCTCCTTTTCTTCTGAGGCTCATTAATTATTAATCCAGGCATTAAACCATTTACTGTCATCCCACAGGTTTCTGAATCTCTGCTTCCTATTTTATTTTATTTTTTTAAGATTTTGTTTATTTATTTGACAGAGAGAGAGAGACAGCGAGAGAGGGAACACAAATAGAGGGAGTGGGAGAGGGAGAAGCAGGCTTCCTGAGGAGCAGGGAGCCTGATATGGGACTGGATCCCAGGACTCCAGGATCATGACCTGAGCTGAAGGCAGATGCTTAATGACTGAGCCACCCAAACACCTGCTTCCTATTTTAATGTCCTGTAAGTTGTATTGACCTGTGAGTCAGTGATTTTCAGCTATTATGTCCATTTGTTATTGGCCCGTCTGGGGAAATTTTTGTTTCGATATTTAATTTTAAACTCTAAAATTTTGGGGTTTTTTACCACTATTTTATTTCCCTACAGAAGTTTTATATGTTTTTACAATTTATTTTGAGTGCATTTTCCTTTCTTTACTAAAACATATGATAGAGTTTTAAAGGCTTGTTCTGATCATTCCAACATCTGGCATCTGGTTGGCTTTTGTTGATTTTTCTTCTCTTTGAAAATGGATTACACTTTTGTTGTCATTGCTGTTGTGTGTCAGGTTATTTTGAATTATATCCTTAGAATTATAGATATTATTTTGTGAAGACTCTGTGATCCATTTCCTTCTTTTGAAAAATGTTAATGTTTTTATCTTAGCAGGCAGTTGACTAGACTTGCATGAAGCTCGGTCTTTCACACTGTGTGGACAGAAGTCCATACCTCAGTTTCCCCACATAAGCCTTTGGGAAGCACATATGGTTCAGAGATTAGCCAGACAGGCACAGTGTTCATGGGCAGAGTTTGGAGATTCTTCTTCAGCCCTGTCCCTCCAGCATACCCCATACTCTGGCAACCAGCTGCAGCTGCCTGGGCTTCTTACTCTGGCTTTTCTTCTAGCTGCAAAACAAACTTTCTGTCAGAGTTTTAGCTACCTTCATCACACCCTGTGTGGTTTCCCCCTGCCTTCTGGGCAAAGACCAAAAAATAGAGCAGGAGAAGTCATCGCCATGCTAATGACTTCTCCACAGTTTGACTCCCTCCCCAGTAAACCTTTACTGTCTGGAATACTCAGAATTTATAGGTGTTATCTGGTGCAATGTTGATTTATAGGGAATTTTTATTTCCCTGCTGAAAGTAGAATTCCCCAACTTATGTTTTAGAAGTGTCACTCTGGGGGCACCTGGGTGGCTCAGTGGGTTAAAACCTCTGCCTTCGGCTCAGGTCATGATCCCAGGGTCCTGGGATCGAGCCCCAAATCAGGCTCTCTGCTCAGCAAGGAGCCTGCTTCCTCCTCTCTCTCTGCCTGCCTCTCTGCCTACTTGTGATCTCTGTCTGTCAAATAAATAAATAAAATCTTTAAAAAAAAGTGTCACTCTGTCTTTTCTTATTGAGATTAGACTGACAGAGGAGATGATTAGAAGCAAAGAGAAGGGGAAGGCACTGAAGTGGTGCGGGCCAGGCACCTCGGTGGTTTTGATCAGTGATAAAGAGGTACAGATACTTCTAGAATATGTTTTAAAGAATGAACTAATACTAATTGTTACCAGATTGAATTATTGGTGTGAGGAGGACAGAATCAAGCATAACTGAACATTTTGGTCCTAAGTAACTGACATTGTTAAGATGCTATTGACTGAGACGAGGAAGACACCAAAAAAGGGGTAGATTTTCAGAGTTGGCACAGAATGAATTAGGATTTTAAGTATTGGTTATGCTATTTGATATCAAATTAGAGATAATAAGTGGAATAGTTAAATATGTCTACCTTTCTAGAGAATTGTCCAACATACAATCCTCAAAATATTCAACATTTTTTAATTATGACCATACAAATCTAATGCTGTAGAAAATTCAGTAGAGGGGGATAATTATGGCATTTCTCTTCATAGGCATCATGCATCGAGACTCATTACTATACTTCAGTGCTGTGTGAGCCTGTGCAAGGATGTGTTTATCATGACAGGATAGTTTACTTGAGTAAAATCACAGGACTTTGACCCATATATCTTAGGTCTTTATCCCCATTTGCAATCATTAGCTTGGCAACTATATGTATGTGTCTTGGTGATCTACTTCTATCCCACAAACCACCCCAAAGCTTACTGGCTTCAAGCAACAAGCATTTTGTTATTTCTCATGCTTTGGTGTGTTAACTAAGGCTCAAATGGGTTTCTTTTCCTGGTTGTGTTTGGGGTATCTTACATAGGTTTAGTGAGATGGCAGTTGGAGCAAAATCATTAAAGATGGCTTTATTCTCATCCAGTCCTTTGGTGGGAGAGCCTAAAATCTGGCCCCAGCTCAGCTTGTTTATGGGAAAACTAGGGTTTTCTCTCTCCAGATGGTTTTTCACATGGTCTTCCCACATAGGATTTCTGGTAGCATAACTGAGCCACTCACACATGTGGCAATGCTCCCCTAAAATGCAAAAACAGAAGCTACTAGGTTTTCTTGGAGTTTATAACTGAACTGGTTTAGGGTCTGTTGAGATATCATATTGGTGAAAGTGAGTCACAGCATCTGCCCAGAGTCAATACACACAGGGATCTAATAATGACCACATCAAGTTACTTAACCTCTGTTTTTCTCAATGTACATTTAATTGAGAGTGTTCCTGTAAATATTACATAAGACTATGGTGAAAATCACAAGAAATAATATCTGAAAAGTACAAAGATTAGGGTATGGCATACATCTAAAACATGTTCCTTATGATTTATTTTATTTTTAACTATTTATTTTATTTGTTCAGCTTTCTATTGGAGTATATTGTTTGCCATCTGACAATTTTTTTTTTGTAGTCCACAATGCACCTGTATTATTGCATTTCCTTTGTTCATTATGTTTTATGTGTGACTTCTGTCTGTTCCCCAACTTAAAACTAATGAAAGGAAAGCTATTTGACATGACTGAAGGCATCGCGTCCTCGAAACAAAAGGTTGTTTGAAGGGGATTTCAGAAGAAAACTTCCAAATACATTTCTTTTTTCTTTTTTTTTCAAATACATTTCTTACATTATTTTTAACCTAATTGATTTATTCCATCATCCAAGCAACTTTTTGATAATGCTTTATACAGCTGCGTTCGGGACAGACTTTATTGTAAAATGCCCTTGTGCATTTGTGGTTCTTGACTTCTTTTTTGTAGTTGGTCAGAAATTAATAGGGATCCTTCAGGCATCAACATCCAGATAAAAAACTGAGTAGATGGAAAGGCCTCTAATGCTGGTTTCTTCTTGGTTCCTTCTGAGAGAACATCTGTGGACACTGAGGACATTTGTGGCAGGTGAAAATAGGGTACACATTTTCAGGTATGATAGGTATGATAGGCAGAGAGACGTGAAGGGTTAAATTCTTGGGAGGTGCCAGAGTGGATATGTAAAGATGTGAATTGCATGAGGATAAAGATACATCACTGATGAAATTACTGTAAAGTTATGCCTTGGGTTGGTCACACTGCTGTTTTCTACACTCTCTGAAATGATGTGGCTCTTTAAAATATGTAGCTTGGGTGCCTGGGTGGCTCAGTTGGTTGAGCGACTGCCTTCAGCTCAGGTCATGATCTTGGAGTCCCTGGATTGAGTCCCACATTGAGCTCTCTGCTCAGCAGGGAGTCTGCTTCTCCTGCTGACCTCGCTCCTCTCATGCTCTCTCTTTCTCACTCTCTCTCAAATAAATAAATAAAATCTTAAAAAAAAAAAAATACGCAGGCTCTAGCTCATGACCGGCCCCTAGCTAGGTCTGTTTGGCCACCAAAGGGTACACAGGTGTTGGAGAATGTGTGCAGCTGTGGAGAGATTATGAATGGACTCACTAAGGGACTACGTGACTATGGTAATAGCTGGGGCAGTTGGGGCACAACACCATAGACTGGGGAAGCTTGAACAACAGGTGTTTAGTGCTCAACTTCCAGAGGCCTGGACATCTGAGATCAGAGTACCAGCATAGTCAAGATCCAGGAAGAGCTCTCTTCCTAGCTGCCTTCTGAGTATGTTGTCACATGGCAGAGGGCAGAAGGAGAGGCAGCATGTTTTCTGGTATCTTCGCATAAGGACGTTAATTCCACCATGCGGCTCCATCTCCTGACCTCATTACCTCATGTTGTGGTTTTGTTTAGTTAACATTTGTTAAATAGAATCCTGGTGTATTGGACAGTGAGCCATGGTTCAAAAAAAGAACACATGATCATTGAAATAGAGAATTTTGTTACTTATACTCCTAGAGGGCCATGTGGAGAGGTCAAGGCAGGTTGCAGGAGAGAGAGAGCACAGCAGGACATGGGTACTTGCCTGTGTTGGAATTCCCAGGCTCCAGCCAGACTGGTCAAGTCAAACCCGAAAGAGTGGGGTTTTGATGGGCTTCATGGTGGTCTTATGTAAGGGAGAAGCCCCAGGAGGAGGGGGAGAATGCTCCTACTGTGGGGCCTTTGAACCCAGCCTGGGACTTACACTCTCCCCACCCACCCCCAGTTCTCAGGCATCAGACTGGGAGTGAATTGTGTAGTAGCTTTTCTGGCTCTCCAGCTCCCAGACAACAGATGGCAGCCTTCTCAGCCTCCATTACCACCAGAGTCGATTTTATACTCAATCCTCCCTTAGACACATCTGCATTTATGTCTGTTATATATCCTATTGGTTTGGTGTCTCTGGAGAACTTGGACTCATACAATTTTGGAGCTTCATGTAATTGAGTTATGAGAACTTTTTCCAATTATTATTCAATACCCTCTGTTTACATTTTGATTCTTAAAAAAAAAAATCTCCAAAATCTTCCCTTCAACTCATGCTTCCTTCCCACCCTGCCTTTCTGCTGCCTTCAGGGTATAGATTCAGGAGGGTTGAGTGGTTCTGAGTGATGGGCAAGGAGTGAAAAGAAGACCTGATTTTTTGTTTTGTTTTGTTTTGAGTGGGAGGTTCCTCTCACAAGCATTGCACACACATGCACACACACACAGGATTTTTTAGAAAGCATATCCAATTATATTATATTCTTTGCTATTATCACTAGATCTAGTAGAGTTTGCTGGATTGAACCATTATTTATCTACAATCTAATTGTATTTATTAGAATTCCAGCATTTTAAAATGTGTGGGAGAACTCTGCTGCTCTTCAAATCATAAACATAGTTGGTGGATGTAAGGGCCTATTTAGCCAAAATGGCTCCATTTTGGTTGAATAGCCATTGTGGCGTTTATGCAGTAAAACTTAAACTGTCCCTTCCCCCGTTCTGCGAGAGCAAGACAATGCCACTCCCTGCAGGGGACTTACTTAAAAACAAGTCCTGGAAACCAGTCCCAGGTAACAAAGCCCAAATACAAGGGCAGGTCAGGCCTGGTGGAGGTATCCAATCAGTGGGGTGCGCCTACTGTCTCCCTAGCTACCAAGGTGTGTGGACCCCTCCCTTTGGGCGCCAATTCTGACCAAGGTGTTAGGATAGTTCAAATGCCTACAATGGGGTAAATTGTAACTCAATTGGTCACTTATGTGTGACCTAGCCTGACTGTGCAGTTTTCTCTCTGTCATTGGCCACCTGTGCATGGCTAGGCCCAACCACATGGCCTTTGCCCTTAAAAGCCAGTCTGTAAGGCAGAGAGGGGTTGCCTCTTTATAAGAGACAGCCCTGGCTGGTCAGTTTGATTCTTGATGCTTGGCGCAAAATAAAGCTTTGCTTGACCTTCGCTTTGTATCAGTCTCACTCCTTTGATTACGGACCCAACAGTGAATATCAGTGATCAGAACTGGATACCAATAATTCATCCATCTGCATATCTTTTCATTCCAGACCCAAACTAACTGTTTTCCTTTTATTTAGTTATGTTCCAAACCAAGACGATTTTGGTCCCATTATGTTTCAAATGAATTTGGGCAATTTAGGGCAAGGTCCAGAAATATAACATGGAAGATAAGACCATGTTCTATAAAGCACACTCATGCATTTGATAACTCTACATTTTCTCTCCATGCTTAATGGAATTAAAAATTATTTACTTTCTCATTTTCAGGCATTGCTTAATAGGCTGTGGAGTGCATGAGAGCAGGGACTTTGTCTCTTTGATTCCTTGCAACATTTTGAGAATCTAGTAGAGAGCTTGAGTCATCCTCAGTACTTAATACACATTAATGACTGATCTATAGTCCGATGGAATCTGTGCAGGATAAGTTCAAGCAAGGTCCTGGGGTCCTGTGGTGACTCTTTGCTGCTGGCATGAGTAGTCAAGGACTAGCCTTCTAGGTGGATCTCGGTAGCATAGTCTGAGCAGTAGCCTGTGGAAGATGCCCATTCTAGTTCCACTGCTTCTTCTCTGCAACTGGGATAAAACTAGCATAAATAGAATTAGAACTAAATCTATTTTTAAACATCTAGTCAAATAATGAAACTAGACAATGATCATCAATGGACACTAATATCACCAAAAAATGAAACAACCATATAATAGTTAACTTCTTGAGTGATACATACAGCATCAGAATGACACAGTATACCAAAAAGGAAGGGAGGGAGGGAGGAAGGAAGGAAGGACAGGTGGATGAAAGGAAAGATGGACAGACGGACGGAAGGAAGGAATCTAACTACCGGTTCAGAAAAATACAAGGATGGGAGAACATATAAAACTATACCACTCAGCAAAATCCAGAATGTGGGAACACTACAGCAAAGATGATCCAGGATCTTTAATAAACAAGTTAAAACAGAAAAAAAGGGAGAAAAACACATACGTGAAAGAGCTTTCTGGGATGTAGGCAGATGCTCTCACATGGACTTTCTTTGGACATAATTGGGAAAATCTGAACTCTGGAAGGTATCTGATGGTATTAATTACTTATATTTTACTTTTTGTTTTAAAATATTACTGAACTTATGTTTTTTAAATGAGTCCTTTCCTTTAAAAATAAGCACATAAATATTCAAAGATAAGCTGTCCTCATTTGTAGAATTTACTTCAAAATAATTCAGGTTAGAAACATAAAACAAGACTGTGGATTTTTTTTTTTTTCAGTAGCTTGGTACTGACTATATAGGAATTCATTGTCCTACTTGCTCTAGTTTTGTTTATGTTTGAAGTTTTTTCCATGGGGGGGGAACAAAATATTAAAACTGAAATTGTCAGCCTTCCCTTTAGGGGAGAAACTGTAGTAGGAGCCTAGCTGTATAAGAAACAGTCATAAATACGTATTTATTGTCTAGGCTTCATGAATAACAATTTTGGAAATGGGCAATTTTCTTTATTATTAAAATAAATAACTGCTCTGGAGATCTTCATGTGTTGCCAGAAAATTGAAATTACTTAAATCTAAGCCTCCTCATGTAACATCCAGTTTACAGAAAACACCGGGGGTAGGGAAACGGTCTAAATAGCAGCTTAAGTATCTGTCAGCAGAGTCCACAGCGAGGGGTCTGCTGTCAAATAGAAGTTAGTAAATGGTTGTGGGGGAGACACAGCCATCAAATACAACATGTAAATACTGTTCAATCCGTTCAGATACTCTTCTCATCTCTGGGGGGAAAAAGGAAAGGAAGGAAGTTTGCAGACTATTGTTTTCATTCTGACTATAATCATTCTAATCTTTAATTACCTTGTTTTTCCCTAAACAGAGACGTATTTATAATCATTTTTTTACCTACTGAGCACTCTTCCAGTGAGCCACGTAACGCTGGTGCTGACCACAATCCAATTCAGGCAGGAACTTTCCCCCAGGGGAGTAATATGCAGCATTTTAATAATAAACAGCCTTGTCCGTTGCCCAGGAGAATACAGGGATTTTCTCCCCCGCAATATCCCCAGGCCTTTAGGAAATGTCTGGCACTTGGTGCTTCCTAAATATTTGTTGAACAGCTGCATACATTGAAAAATAAATGAATCATCTCAAATGAGAAAAATAAATGAAATCATCTCAAATAAGCCTTAGTGCTTTCTAATAAGACTCCTCTGTCTTCATGCCACAGATCAGTGTGACAAATGCTCCAAAGATGTCTTAACCCCGGGGGCGGGCGTTGGGGGGTGTGGGTGCATCATAAGCTAAAGCGGATGCCCTGCGTACAGGCAAATGCTGGGCAGTAACGGGGAGTCACCACCGGGACTCGGGAGAGATGGGGGGTACTCCCAGCAAGCTCTCTCCTTGGGTTTCCTCCCTGTTTGGTCGAGGGCAGTTCTAGCTTTATCGAAATAGGACAGAATAAAGTGAGAAGCTAATGGTGGTTAAAATGGCTCAGTGATCTGGCATAATACACAGTTGGAGAGCCCAAGTAGTCGGTAGGAATAAAACACATTCTGTGTTCACAGTAATGCTGACCTCCTACTATGTGCATGAGAAGTTCTCCTGTGTTGTTCTTGTAGAGTTTGCCAGGAGCTGTATATGCTGGGGAAGTACGTCGCCATGGAGATGAGTTCTGGGTTCTGAGTTCCACCTCTGCCATTGGTCTCCCTGTGTCCCCATGCACAGGAGAAGCAGCCTCCTCTCCCAGCCAGAGGTCCTCACTGTCAGTAAACAGAAGGCTGATGGAAGTGATAGCCCAGGATTCATGGAGTTCTCTATACTGTAAAACCCACTCTCCTGAAAATTAACCTTAGATCTGTCAGTGAACGTAGAATACAGAACTTTTTGCCTATTAATAGCTTTTTAAAGTACTTGGCCCACAGAAAAGAAAGTAGGTTTTTCCCAGCAAAGTTGAACTTTTGAAGATCACATGGAATATGGAGAAGAACGTTAAGCATCAATATCCTGTCGTGTCTCCAGCAATAAAAGCAACATGCATTTCTTCGTACAGTAAAAATTATGAAAGACCAAAAGTGCCCCTTTCAAATCAGATGCAAAGCTGAGTTGGATTTTCTTAAGCCTTTTTAAGCCAACAGCATTGTTTTGATGTGGAGGAATCATGAAAGAAGATGAAAACAATCGGCGAGAGTTGTACTCTTCATCTTATTGTTAATAAGCAACGACCTATTTATTAAAACTCCCTTCCTGTTTAATCTGGTATAAGTGGCTTTAAAATATGACTCTTCCAAATACACCTTTAAGAATGTTTAACTGCTGTTTTGGAATTAACATGTCAGTAACACTAAATGAGGTTTTCTAATGCTCGGTGGTCCTTAGGCGCTGACTGATAGAATAGTAAGCATTTGAAGTTGTGTGATGTAGTCCATTGGTCTGATCACTCCTGCTCTGGGAAGCTAAATACCTGACCCAGATGACCTAAAGCAGCTTATTGCTGACTTCCTGACTTCAGTGCTATCCCCTAGTAGAATCCAGCAAACACCACTTGAGTTTAAAAGAGATGATTGTAAATTAACGTTGAAAGAGCTGAATTAAATAAAATGGCATAATCACTAGCCAAGTTTCAATTCATGTATTATTGGCTCTGAAATCATTAAAGATAGTTGTGATTAAAAAAAAAAAAGTCACAATAAATAAAAAAGGGAGGGGTGGTGCCTGGGTGGCTCAGTGGGTTAAACCTTTGCCTTCAGCTCAGATCATGATCTCAGAGTCCTGGGATAGAGCCCTGAATCAGGCTCTCTGCTCAGCAGGGAGCCTGCTTCCCCCTCTCTGCCTGCATCTCTGCCTACTTGTGATTTCTCTCTCTCTGTCAAAAAAATAAATAAAATCTTTATTTTTAAAAAAGTCACAATATAGATACATATGGAGAAATTTAGCTTTTTTTATTAATTTTTTTAAAAAAATTTCTAAACATATAATGTATTTTTCTCCCCAGGGGTACAGGTCTGTGAATCGCCAGGTTTACACATTTCACAGCACTCATCATAGCACATACCCTCCCCAATGTCCATAATCCAATCACCCTCTCCCGACGCACCTCCCCCCAGCAATCCTCAGTTTCTTTTGTGAGATTAAGAGTGTCTTGTGATTTGTCTCCCTCCCAATCCCATCTTCTTTCATTTATTCTTTTCCTACCCCCCAAACTCCCCATGTTGCAACTCCACTTCCTCATATCAGGGAGATCATATGATAGCTGTCTTTCTCCAATTGACTTATTCCACTAAGCATAATACCCTCTAGTTCCACGTCGTCACAAATGGCAAGATTTCATTTCTTTTGATGGCTGCATAGTATTCCATTGTGTGTGTATATATATATATTATATATATATATAATATATATATACTACATCTTCTTTATCCATTCATCTGTTGATGGACATCTAGGTTCTTCTCCTGGTTTGGCTATTGTGGACATTGCTGCTATAAACATTCGGGTGCACGTGCACATAGATCACTATGTTTTTATCTTTAGGGTAAATACCCAGTAATGCAAATGCTGGGTCATAGGGTAGCTCCATTTTCAACTTTTTGAGGAATCTAAGTTCTGTTTTCCAGAGTGGTTGCACCAGCTTGCATCCCACCGACAGTATAGGAGGGTTCCCCTTTCTCAACATCCTTGCCAGCATCTGTCATTTCCTGACCTGTTCATTTTAGCCATTCTGACTGGTGTGAGGTGGTATCTAATTGTGGTTTTGATTTGTAATCCCTGATGCTGAGTGATGTGGAGCACTTTTTCATGTGTCTGTTGGCTATCTGGATGTCTCCTTTGCAGAAATGTCTGTTCATGTCCCCTGCCCATTTCTTGATTGGATTATTTGTTCTTTGGGTGTGGAGTTTGCTGAGCTCTTTATACATTTCGGTTACTAGCCCTTTATCTGATATGTTGTTTGAAAACATTTTCTCCCATTCTCTCAGTTGTCTTTTGGTTTTGTTAACTTTTTCCTTTGCTGTGCAAAAGCTTTTATCTTGATGAAGTCCCAATAGTTCATTTTTGCCCTTGCTTCCCTTGCCTTTGACATTGTTCCTAGGAAGAAGTTGCTGCAGCTGAGGTCAAAGAGGTTGCTGCCTGTGTTCTCCTCAAGGATTTTGATGGATTCCCTTCTCACATTGAGGTCTTTCATCCATTTTGTTTGGTGTAAGGAAATGGTCCAATTTCATTTTTCTGCATGTGGCTGTCCAATTTTCCCAACACCATTTGTTGAAGGGGCTGTCTTGTTTCCATTGGACATTCTTTCCTGCTTTGTCAAAGATTAGTTGACCATAGAGTTGAGGGTCTATTTCTGGGCTCTCTATTCTGTTCCATTGATCTATGTGTCTGTTTTTGTGCCAGTACCATACTGTCTTGATGATGACAGTTTTGTAATAGAGCTTGATGTCCGGAATTGTGATGCCACCAACTTTGGTTTTCTTTTTCAATATTCCTTTGGCTACTCGAGGTCTTTTCTGGTTGCATATAAATTTTAGGACTATTTGTTCCATTCCTTTGAAAAAAATGGATGGGATTTTCATAGGGATTACATTAAATGTGTAGATTGCTTTAGGTAGCATAGACATTTTCCCAATATTTGTTCTTCCAATCCATGAGCATGGAACATTTTTCCATTATTTTGTGTCTTCCTGAATTTCTTTCATGAGTACTTTATAGTTCTGAGTCTAGATTCTTTGCCTCTTTGGTTAGGTTTATTCCTAGGTATCTTATGGTTTTGGGTGCAATTGTACATGGGATTGACTCCCTAATTTCTCTTTCTTCTGTCTTGTTGTTGGTGTAAAGAAATGCAACTAATTTCTGTGCATTGATTTTATATTCTGACACTTTACTGAATTCCTGTACAAGTTCTATCAGATTTGGAGTGGAGTCTTTAGGGTTTTCCACATATAGTATCATATCATCTGCAAAGAGTGATAGTTTGACTTCTTCTCTGCTGATTTGGATGCCTTTAACTACTTTTTGATGTCTGATTGCTGAGGCTAGGACTTCTAGTACTATGTTGAATAGCAGTGCTGATAATGGACACCCCTGCCGTGTTCCTGACCTTAGTGGAAAGCTTTCAGTTTTTCTCCATTGAGAATGATATTTGTGGTGGGTTTTTCATAGATGGCTTTGATAATATTGAGGTATGTACCCTCTCTCCCTATACTTTGAAGAGTTTTGATCAGGAAGGGATGTTGTACTTTGTCAAATGCTTTTTCAGCATCTATTGAGAGTATCATATGGTTCTTGTTCTTTCTTTTATTAATGTATTGTATCACATTGATTGATTTGCTGTTGTTGAACCAACCTTGCAGCCCTGGAATAAATCTCACTTGATCGTGGTGAATAATCCTTTTAATATACTGTTGGATCCTATTGGCTAGTATTTTGGTGAGAATTTTTGCATCTGCGTTCATCAAGGATATTGGTCTGTAATTCTCTTTATGGATGGGATCCTTGTTTGGTTTTAGGATCAAGGTGATGCTGGCCTCATAAAATGAGTTTGGAAGTTTTCCTTCCATTTCTATTTTTGGAACAGTTTCAGGAAAACAGAAATTAATTCTTCTTTAAATGTTTGGTAGAATTCCCCTGGGAAGCTATATGGCCCTGGGCTTTTGTTTGTTTGGAGATTTTTGATGACTGTTTCAATCTCCTTACTGGTTATGGGTCTATTCAGGTTTTCTATTTCTTCCTGGTTCAGTTGTGGTAGTTTATATGTCTCTAGGAAAGCATCCATTTCTTCCAGATTGTCAAATTTGTTGGCATAGACTTGTTCATAGTATGTTCTTATAATTGTTTGTATTTCTTTGGTGTTGGTTGTGATCTCTCCTCCTTCATTCATGATTTGATTTATTTGTGTCCTTTCTCTTTTTCTTTTTGATAAGTCTGGCCAGGGGTTTATCAATCTTATTAATTCTTTCAAAGAACCAGCTCCTAGTTTCATTGATTTGTTCTATTGTTTTTGTTTTTTGGTTTCTATTTCATTGATTTCTTCTCTGATCTTTATTATTTCTCTTCTCCTGCTGGGTAGGCTTTCTTTGTTGTTCTCTCTCCAGCTCCTTTAGGTGTAGGGTTAGGTTGTGTATTTGAGACCTTTCTTGTTTCTTGAGAAAGGCTTGTATCGCTATATATTTGCCTCTCAGGACTGCCTTTGCTGTGTCCCACAGATTTTGAACCATTGTATTTTCATTATCATTTGTTTCCATGAATTTTTTCAATTCTTCTTTAATTTCCTGGTTGACCCATTCATTCTTTAGTAGGATGCCCTTTAGCCTCCATGTGCTTGGGTTCTTGCCAAATTTCCTCTTGTGATTGAGTTCTAGCTTCAGAGCATTGTGGTCTGAAAATATGCAGGGCATGATCCCAATCTTTTGATACCAGTTGAGCGTTGTGGTCTGAAAATATGCAGGGCATGATCCCAATCTTTTGATACCAGTTGAGACCTGATTTATGACCCAGGATGTGATCTATTCTGGAAAATGTTCCATGTGGAACATTTCTATTCTGGAAAAGTTTCCATACAGACCTTTTGAGTATGATATAGTGTTCTTCCTCATCTCTTATTATAGTCTTTGGCTTAAGATGTAATTGATCTGATATAAGGATTGCCACCTCAGCTTTCTTCTGATGTCCATTAGCATGGTAAATTGTTTTCCACCCCCTCACTTTAAATCTGGAGGTGTCTTTATGTCTAAAATGAGTTTCTTGTAGACAGTTTCTTGGATGGGTCTTGTGTTTTTATCCATTCTGATACCCTGTGTCTTTTGATTCGGGCGTTTAGCCCATTTACATTCAGGGCAACTATTGAGAGATATGAATTTAGTACCATTGTATTGCCTCTATGGTAACTGTTACTATATATTGTCTCTGTTCCTTTCAGATCTACTACATTTAGGTTCTCTCTTTGCTTAGAGGACCCGTTTCAATATTTCCTGCAGAGCTGGTTTGGTGTTTGCAAATTCATTCAGTTTTGTTTGTCCAGGAAGCTTTTTATCTCTCCTCCTATTTTCAATGATAGCCTAGCTGAATATAGTATTCTTTGCTGCATGTTTTTCTCATTTAGTGCTCTGAATATATCATGCCAGTTCTTTATGGCCTGCTGGGTCTCTGTTGATAAGTCTGCTGCCCATCTAATATTTTTACCATTGTATGTTACAGACTTCTTTTCCTGGGCTGCTTTCAGGATTTTCTCTTTGTTGCTAAGACTCATAAATTTTCTATTAGGCGATACGGTATGGACCTATTCTTATAGGCAATACGGTATGGACCTATTCTTACTGATTTTGAGGGGGATTCTCTGAACCTCCTGGATTTTCATGCTTGTTCCCTTTGCCATATTAGGGAAGTTCTCTACAATAATTCCCTCCAATATACATTCTGCCCCCCCCCTCTTTTTCTTCTTCTGGAATCCCAATTATTCTAATGTTGTTTCATCTAATCGTATCACTTATCTCTCGAATTCTCCCCTCGTGGTCCAGTAGTTGTTTGTCTCTCTTTTGCTCAGCTTCTTTATTCTCTGTCATTTGGCCTTCTATATCACTAATTTTGTCTTCTGCCTCATTTATCCTAGCAGTAAGAGCCTCCATTTTTTTATTGCACCTCATTAATAGCTTTTTTTTTATTTCAACTGGGTTAGATTTTAGTTCTTTTATTTCTCGAGAAAGGGCTTTTATTTCTCCTGAGACGTTTCTCTAATATCTTCCATGCCTTTTTCCAGCCCAGCTAGCACCTTGAGAATGGTCATTCTGAACTCTAGATCTGACATATTACCAACGTCCATATTGATTCTGTCCCTAGCCTTTGGTACTGCCTCTTGTTCTTTTTTTTTGTGGTGAGTTTCCGCCTTGTCATTTTGTCCAGATAAGAATAAATGGAGGAGCAAATAAAATACTAAGAGGGTCGCAAAAACCCCAGGAAAATGTGCTTTAACCAAATCAGAAGAGACCCCAAGTCATGGTGGGGAGAAAGAGGGTAAAAAGAAGTTCAGAAGAATAAATTTTAAAAAGAAAGCAAATAAAAAATATAAAAAGAATATATAATGCATAATTCATAAAATTATGAATATCTACATACATGTAGATATTCATAATTTTGGGAGTATTTTGGTCTCTTATAAGAAACTACCTCCCAAAATTTTAAAGAATGAAAAACATCTATATGTAAACACAATGAAGGGATGGAATATAACTATAAAGGTGGAAATTTTTTTTTTTTAATTTCTAAAAAAGGAGTTGATAAGGTAAGTTGGTTGGGAGAATAAGGTAAAAGAAAGTGAAGAGAATTTGCTTGGGATGGAGACTAGAATAAGCCCAGAGCTAGATTTAGGGTATATTTTGATCTATTAGAAGAAGTTGTACCCCAAATTTTTTAGAAGAAAAAACCCTATGTGTATACAAAAAATAAAGATTGATACAATGAAGGATAAAAAATGACTATAATAATGAAGGTTCAAAAAAGATTATTATTCTTTTTTTATGAAAGGTATTTTTAAGATAAACTAGCTAAAAATGTTAAATAAGTAAAGGGTAAAGGTTAAAAAATTAGCAGAAGAAAAAAAATAAAATTAAAAAAATTAATTAACTACAAGATTAAAGAATCATGGGGAGAAAGCGATGAATTCCATGCTTTGCTTTCTCCTCCTCTGGAATTCTGCTGTTCTCCTTGGTAAGTGAACTTGGGCTTGTCTGGATTTCTTGTTGATCTTCTGGGGGAGGGGCCTTTTGAAGTGAGTTTCAAGTGTCTTTGCCCGAGATGGAATTGCACTGCCCTTAACAGGGGCTAGGTTAAGTTATCCACTCGGGTTCGCTTTTGGGAGCTTTTGTTCCCTGAATGGTTTCTGTAGAGTTCCGGAGGACAGGAATGAAAATTGCGGCCTCCCATTCTCCAGCCTGGAGGAGCTGAGAGCTCGGGGCTCCACTCCTCAGTGCTCCCTCAGAGAAAAGCGCTCAATCACTCCAATCTCCCTGGCCTCTGGCCATGAACTGAGCTCACCCAGCCTGTGACCAAGTGTCTCTGTCTCTGGCACACAGCTCCACCTGGAGTCTCCGAACCCCGCAGATCCCTGAGCTCTTCCAGGAGGGGGGGTGTCTCCCCGGATCTTGTGGGGACCCCACTCACAGGGCATTGTCCTGTGCCTGAATTATGGTTCAAGGTAATCCTGAGTTGAGAGCTCACTCCTCGGCTCTGTCTCTATAGCTGGCTTCCCTGCTCTAATACCTGTGAGCTCTGTGACACTCAGACACACCTGATCCTTCTGTGATCCTCTGGAGTGCTATCCCTCGGTGGAGCAGACTTTTAAAAGTCCTAATATTGTGCTCCATTGCTCTGCCACTTGCCGGGAGCTGGCCCCTCCCCCCGTGGTCTATCTTCCCTTCACTTTGGATTCACTTCTCCGCCGGTCCTACCTTTCAGAAAGTGTTTGATTTTCTGTTTCTATAATTGTTGCTCTTCTTCTCTTCTATCTTCTGTTGGATTTGTAGGTGTTTGCAATGGTTTGGTAAGCTATCTAGCTGATCTCCTGCTACCAGATGTCATCTCAGCCTGCTACTTCTCTGCCATCTTGATTCCTCCCCTATTTTAATTTTTTTATTCTTCCATTTAGCTAGGGCTTTTGGCACAATGTTCAATTGATGTTGTGATCTTACTTCCAAACAAAGAGAAAATATGCAATATTTTGCCATTATTTGAATTTTTTGTAGGTACAATTTATTGGATTAAGTAAGATTTTTCATCTCCTTTGTTAGATTTCTTAGTGTATTTATAACAAGAAGGTATTTAATTTTGTGAAATACTACTTGTGCATTTCTCTCACTGAAGATAGAGAGTTCTTGTACTTCATTTTGAAATCTGTAAATTACAGTTTTTTTTTAAGATTTCATTTATTTTATTTACTTGAGAAAGTAAATAAAGGGGGAGGAGCATAAGGGAGGGAGAATCCCAAGCAGACTCCTCACTGAATGTGGAGCCTGGTGGACAGCTTGATCCCACAACCTCATGACCTGAGCCAAAATCGAAAGTTGGTCGCTCAGCCAACTGAGTCACCCAGGTGTCCCAAGAATTACATTTATTTTTTAATGTTAAATCCACTTTCCATTTTTGAAGTACACTTAACTAGACTTGACATTTTATGCTTTTTATACTTTGATGAACTCAATTTGGTAATATGCTTTTATGATTGTTACATGAAAGTAATTAATCTCTGATTTTCCCATCTTTTTTTTTAATTTTTTTTAAAGATTTTATTTATTTATTTAACACAGAGAGATCGAGATCACAAGTAGGCAGAGAGGCAGGCAGAGAGAGAGGAGGAAGGAGGCTCCCCGCTGAGCAGAGAGCCCAATGCGGGGCTCGATCCCAGGACCCTGGGATCATGACCTGAGCTGAAGGCAGAGGCTTTAACCCACAGAGCCACCCAGGCACCCCTGATTTTCCCATCTTATAAAAAAATAAGTTTAATTGATTATTCCCTTCTTATAAAGGAAAATTATGTTTATTCTGGCTTTTTAAAACAAGCTGGTAAATTCTCCTTTTTTCTTTTCTTTCAATGATTTTGTGTAAGATTAACATTATTTCTTCATTAAATGTTTGAAATAATTCACTATTGAATCTTTCTTGATATAGACCTTTCTTTGTGGGGAATATTTAATATACGACTCTGTCATTTAGGGTTTCCTGCTTTCCATCTTTTTTTTTTTTTTTAAGATCAGTTCTGTAGTGCTTTTACAAGGAGTGTACCCAAGTTTTTTAAAATTAAAAAAACTGTTTGCAGTCAGAGTCAGTTAAAAAAGTGTCTAACTTCAGCTCAGCTCATGATCTCAGTGTCCTGGGATCGAACCCCACATGGGGCTGTTGCTTAGCAGACATCTACTTGCCCTTCTGCTTTGCCCCTTCCTCCACTTGTGCACATGCATTCTCTCTCTCTCTCTCTAATTAATAAATAAAATTTTTAAATTATTTTTTAATTTGCAAAACAGTTTACATTATTTCCTTATTACACTTTACTATATGTAGGCTTTGTAGTGATGTTCCCTTTTAAATACAGAATATTAGATTTTGGCTCTTTTCTTTTTTATTTTATATCATACTTGCTAGAGAGTATAAATTCTATAATTCATCTTAAGTAAATATTTTGGTTTATTTATTTTATTGTAATTTTTTATAATTAATTTCCAAACATATTTTTATCTTTTTTCCTCACATCTTTGGCTTCTGCTAATTCTTTTTAATGTATCTTGAGATCAGTACATAAATACTTAATTTTTAGCTTTATTTTTTCTAATATGTAAATTTAATGTCATAAATGTTCAGTCAAGTGTCTGACTCTTGACATCGGCTCCGGTCATGAATTTAGGATTGTGAGATTGAGCCTTTGTCAGGTTCTCCACAGGGCATGGAATCTGCTTAAGATTCTCTCTCTCTCTCACCCTTTGCCCCTTCCACCCACACTAATTCACACTTTTTCTCTCTCAACAACAATTAATAAAATAAAATAAAATAAATGTTTCTCTAAGCTTTACATTTTTTACATTTTGCCTACACATTTAATACATTATATTTTATTATATTTAAAATATTTTTAAATTTATGGTTTCTTCCTGACCTATTGGCTACTGGCTATTGAGAGGTGTATTTCTTAATTTTTAAAACATCCAAATCATTTTCAATTTGGTACCAGTCATTGATTTATATCTTTGTTATACAACGATCAGAAAGTAATTCGGGCATGATTTCAGTTTTGGAAAATTTCTTGAAATATGTCCTTGATGCTTCAAATGTTTTGTACTTATTCCTTGTTCACTTCAAAAGAATATGTAATTCAAGATTTTACTAAGTGATATAGACAGCTGGAGAGAACATCAACCCAATCCTTGTAACAATAACTATAACAACCCACACAAATATGAAGCCGTCAGTTTCTTAGAGTTTCAAGAATAGACTGGTGTGTTCAAGAATGGACAGGATGCAAACAGCCAAGAAAGGAATTAGAAACTTGGAGGCAGGTCAATAGAAAGTACATAACCTAAAATACAAAGTGAAAAATGAGTGAGGAAAAAACAATAACAGGTCAATGTTTAAGACCTATACAATGATCCTTAATCTTCAAACATATAACTAATCAGAATCCCAGAAGAAGAGAGTGATTATAGTGTAGAAGGAATATTTGATGATATAATGGTGAGAAATTATCTAAAATCAATGTCAGACACCAAGCCACAGATCCCAAAACTTCAACAGGGAGGACATGCTTTAAAGGACATATTCAAACTGCCTGAAAAGCTAAGAGTCTTGAAAGCGAAAATTTGTCAATTATGTTCCAGTTTTCCTATTTCTTCACTATTTATGCTTGCTCCATATTTCACTGAGAGATTTCTGAAATCTTCCACAATATTTTTTCTTTTAGCTTTTTACAAAATTTTAAAATATATTTTAGCCCACACTACTGAATGCATAGGGATTTAAAATTACTATCTATTCTTGATGAATTGTCCCTTTTGTATTTATCTTATGAAATCTACTTCTGAATATGTTTTGGTCATTTTTAAAATTATTTTTATTAACATATAATGTATTATTAGCCCCAGGGTATAGGTCTGTCAATCATCAGGCTTGCACATTTCACAGCACTCACCATATCACATACCCTCTCCAGTGTACCCCACCACCCTCTCCCTACCCCCCACCACCCAGCAACCCTCAGTTTGTTTTGTGAGATTAAGAGTCTCTTATGGTTTGTCTCCCTCCCAATCCCATCTTATTTCATTTTTTTTCCTTCCCAACCCCACAACCCCCCTGCCCTGCCTTTCACATTCCTCATATCAGAGAAATAATGATAATTGTCTTTCTCTGATTGACTTGTTGCTCATCATAATACTCTCTAGTTCCATCCACATCATTGCAAATGGAAAGATTTCATTTCTTTTGATGGCTGCATGGTATTACATTGCATATATATACACCACATCTTTATCCACTCATCTGTTGATGGACATCTAGGCTTTTTCCATAATTTGGTTTTTATGGACATTGCTGCTATAAACATTCAGGTGCACATGCCCCTTAGGATCACTACATTTGTATCTTTAGGGTAAATACCCAGTAGTGCCAATGCTGGGTCATAGGGTAGCTCTGTTTTCAACTTTTTGAGGAAACTCCGTACTGTTTTCCAGAATGGCTGCACCATTAATGGGAATGGCTTGCATTCCCATTAACTGTAGGAGGGTTCCCCTTTCTCTACGTCCTCTCCAACATCTGTCATTTCCTGACTTGTTAATTTTAGCCATTCTGACTGGTATGAGGTGGTATCTCATTGTGGTTTTGATTAGTATTTCCCTGATGCCAAGTGATGTTGAGCACTTTTTTCTCCCCTTGTGGTCCAGTAATTATTTGTCTCTCTTTTGCTCTGCTTCTTTATTCTCTGTCATTTGGTCTTCTATATCCCTAATTCTCTCTTCTGCCTCATTTACCCTAGCAGTAAGAGCCTCCATTTTTTATTGCATCTCATTAATAGCTTTTTTGATTTCAACTTGGTTAGATTTTAGTTCTTTTATTGCTCCAGAAAGGGATTTTATTTTTCCAGACAGGGATTCTCTAATATCTTCCATGCCTTTTTCAAGCCCAGCTAACACCTTGATAATCAATCATCAGAACTCTGGTTCTGACACTTTACCAATGTCCATATTGATTAGGTCCCTACCCATCAGTACTGCCTCTTGGGGTTTTTTTGTGTGTTTTTTTGTTTTGTTTTGTTTTTCTTTTTTTTTGTGGTAAGCTTTTCTGCCTTGTCGTTTTATCCAGGTAAGAATATATGAACAAGAGAATTAAATACTAAAAAGGTGGCAAAGACCCCGGAAAAATATATGCTAACCCATCAGAAGAGACCCAAAACTGGGGGGAGAAAAAAGGGGGAAAATTTAAAATTTAAAAAAATTATATATATATGTGAATAGAACAAAGGCACCCACTTGATTTTGGGTGTATTCTGGTCTCTTAGAAGAAACTACCTCCCAACATTTTAAAGAAAGAAAAACTTAAATATATATACAAAAATAGGGGTAAACATGATGAACGGATGAATATGACTGTAAAGATGAAAATTAAGATAAGATTCTTAAAAAGGAATTAATAAGTTGGTTAGAAAAAGGAAAAAAAAAAGAGGAGAGAAAGTGATCAGCCTGGAGACTAGAACAAAGCCATGTGTTAGATTAAGAGTATTTTTGATCTATTAGAAAAAATTGTATCCCAAAATTTTAAAGAAAAAAAAAAACCCTATGTGTATACAAAAAATAAGGTTAAATACAAGGAAGGAATAAAATTATGACTATAACAATGAAAACTTTAAAATATTTTTATAAAGGTATTGTTAAGATAAAATAGTTTAAAAATGTTAAAAGAGGGAAAGTTAAAAAATAGAATAAGAAAAAATAAGATTAAAAAAAATTTTTTTGCAAGACTAAAGGATGATGGGGAAAAAAGCCATGAATTCTATGTGTTGCTTTCCCCAGCTCTGGAGTTCCACGGTTCTTGTTGATATGTGAACTTGGTCTTGGCTGGATGTTCTTGCTGCTCTTCTTGGGGAGGGGCCTGTTGCCATGATTCTCAACTGTCTTTGCCTAAGGTGGAATAGCACCTCCCTTGCCAGGGGCCAGGCTAAGTAATTTGCTCAGGTTCACTCTCCGTTGCTACTTCATCTATTTGCCATTGCTGTCTTGTATTTAAATTCCACATAGATTTGAAATCTCATAAGACATTGTCAGCATTTTGTATAATCAGTATCATTTAGATATACCCACATATTTATTCTTCTTTTCATTAATTTTTGCATTTCTGTGTTTTTGTCTAGTATCATTTTCATTTTATCTGAACAACTCCTTGTAGTATACTTCTTAGTGGAGGACCACCATCAGAGAAGTCACTCATTGTGTGCCTCCCTGATATACCTTCCAGCATTATCAAAATCTTCATAATATTTTTTAAAGCATCACCAAAAGAAACTCTGACTTTAGATTTTTTTCCTTAATTTTAAATCTGTTAATTAGATCAAGTGATTCATGCTGAGTTATGAACCAATAATACCATCTTGTTTTTTTCTCAGCCAAGGAGTGTATGAATTATTTTTTTAAATACCAGGAACAGCTCAATGGAAAGAGACAGTAGAATTTTGTCATTAGCTCCAAAGGAAGAGACCACAAAGATATACACATTTAGTGCTTGTTTGAAATAGAATCTCACTCTAAAATTATGTCCATTTTTATTTCAGTCCATTAAAGGTGTCCCTTTATTGTCAGTCTTGCATGGTTAGTGATGGAGGGGTATACTGTGATAATAATCTTTTTTTTTTGTCTTTTTTTTTTCTGCAGTTTGAACATCACATGCCTATGTATAGATGCAGAAGATATGGAACATTTTATGTGTGTGTGTATTTGTTTGTAGTAATTTTGAGGTCTCTTTGTGGAGAAGTATTCATGATATTTGGGGAATTAAGTGCTTTAGATGAATATCCTTTTACTTCTGTTCTTTTACACCCACAAAAAAACACAATACATATTCCTTTTTTAACTATTAATGTATTTAGGAGATTTTTATGAACCATTACACAAAGACCTCATTAAAAATTCTTCTCATATAATTTTATTTTGTGGATATTGCTGAGAGCTCTCAACGTCCACGAGAGTTGTCACTATTCTCTGTGTATCTGCTACATGCCAGCCTTGGTGTTAACAGGTTAAATCTTGAAGTTACCATATGGGGTCATTATTGTTTCATTTTTCAAATAAAATTGAGGCATGCATAGGTTTGGTATTTGCCAGTAAGGGATGTGACAAGATTTGAATCCACAGTCCATGTCACTGCAGAGTCCCTGCTATCCATAGAAATAAATGTCTATTGATTTGAATAAGTATTATGTATTGTTGTGGATAGTAGAGTCTTGTTCAGTTTCCTTTTGGGAAAAAAATACTGTTAACTCAGAGCTTACTTGGAAAACATCAACAAAAGACCCCATGTCGTTTGTGGAATAAAGCTATGAGAGCTGAATTCTGGAACTGGTTGTTTTTTATTAATTTATTTTTTTCTGATGCCTCTCACAGTAGGAGAGGAAATTGCCTCATATCTGTTAACTGGGATTTTTAGATGGAAAACCTAAGGCTTGTAAAACAGCTCATTTTGCTTGGTGCAAAATAAAGATTATATTTTGTGAATAATTTCGTTATAGTTGCTGTAAGATTTTCAATATTAATAGCATGACATTGTTGGTATTATGATTAGAATATACATTTTTATAGTAAAAACAGGTTTCTGTTATAAAACAATTAAAACTTGGAGGAGGATAGATTGAGTCTTATATAACTGATTGTTTTGTTTTGAATCAAGTCAGAGATGTAACTTACAGAAATATTTTTTTCATTAAATTTGCTCCTAGAATATTTATGGTAGGTTGATACAACTGAGCACCAAAAGGAAGTTATTTTTTGAAGCTGTTCACCATCTGATGTACATCTACAATGTGTCTCTTAAGTCGGTGACTTTTCACTACAGAAAGTCGTGACATTTGTGTTCATGTGTGATATATTTTGTTTGAGGCTTGGCCACAGAGAGTGTCTGTGCTTTGCATGTGGTAGCACAGTGGCTTGATGGGAGTTAGAGTAGAACAGGGCTTCTGGGGGCAACTCAATTGAGGTAAGAGGAGCAGAATAAGGACATATGATTGAATTACTGACACCATTATAACAAAACTCACAATGTCAGCATGTCCTAAACCAAGCTGAAAGAGACCTGTGAAAGATGAGAACTGTGATGGTTATTTTTATGTGCCAGCTCGATGGACCATGGGGTCCAAATGTGTGGTTGACTGTTACTCTGTGTTATCTGTCAGGTTGTCTCCAAATGAGATGAATGCTTGAGTATTTTACTCAATAGGCTGAGTGCAGCAGATTGCCCTCCCTAATGTGGGTGAGCCTTGTCCAAGCAGTTGAAGGCCTGAACTGGATACAGAGGCTGCCCCTTCCCCAAAAAGAGGGAACTCCTGTCCGTCTTCAAGTTGGACCTTAGTTATACTCTTGTCGTCAGACCCAAGCTGAAACCCAGCTCTCTGGGTCTCAAGGCTGCTGGCTGTCCTGGTTCTCAGGCTTCCACTCAGACTAGATTGCATTGTTGGTTCTCCCAATGTCTTGCTTACCAACTTCAGATCTTGGGATTTGCTTCCATAATCATGTTGAGCCAGTTCCTTATCATAAATCTCTCCTTCTCTCCCCTCTTTGTCTTTCTACAGATATATAGAGATACAGATGGATAGATCTAGAAACATATTGCCCTTCTATCATTTGTTTCTCTGTAGAATCCTAATAACTGTTTTAAAAAAGAAAAAGAAGAAGAAGAAGAAGAAAGAAAATGGTTGAGGGCAATTTCTGTGGAATGTAATCAGATATCTAAGGAAGTCCTGGAAAGAAAAAACAAAACAAAAACCCCAAAACTAGGCTTTTGCCATATTGCCATTACCCTCATAGGCCAGCATTATCAATATAATTCTGGATTTAACTTCTTGTTTAAGAATGGAGTCTTTAATTTTCAAGTGTTTTAATAACCATTTATTCATATATATTTAATTTAATTAAGTCTATTTTTGGCATGTGTGTATGTGTCTGTATATATATTATTTTTTAAAAATCAGTGCATGGATTATTCCCTGACATGAAGTATTTCTCCAGATACTTTTGTTCCCTTCTCCCATATAATCCTTTGGAGAAGTCACAACAAAAGAGTGCTATCAATAAAAAAGCAATTGGTATTTTAAGCCCTATCACATAAAAGTATCTTCTTTGACCTAAAGGGTCCACCCTGCCTTCCTAAGGTCTCAGGAGCATGACCTCCTGCTGCCCCGGGCCTGAATCCCCCTATGTACCACAGGCCCAGCTCCCACTGACACAGGACTGAACACTGAGTGTTCTTCTCCCTCAGTTTCCTGACCTGCTCTCTGTAATCACCAGAGAATTACACCAGGTAGAGAAACTTCAGTTCTTTCTGAAGACAGTGGCTGCATTGGGTGTATTTACTTACTTGTTTAATTTTTTTTTACCATTTAAAAAATATTTTATTCATTTATTTATTTGACAGAGAGAGACAGGGAGAGAGGGAACACAAGCATGGGGAGTGGGAGGGGGAGAAGCAGGCTTCCTGCCAAGCAGGGAACAAGTTGCAGGGCTTGATTCCAGGACCCAGGAATCATGACCTGAGCTGGGGGCAGACACTTAATGACTGAGCTACCCAGGCACCTCCCATTTTAACACTTTTTAAGTGTGCATCAGGTGTATTTAACTGACTACAATTACTGTTGTTTTAACCTGAGATAGAATGTTATATATTCCAGACGTCCACCGGTACTACCATGTACCCCATACAAAGGCAGGAGAGATGCAGGTCTGCAGGACAGTCATTTAGGGTGACCAGTCTTGCTATGGTTACGGGAGTCCTTACACCCCCAGGACCAAAGAAAACCAATCTTCTGTCTTGCTCCCATACAACATCAGCTGTCTAGAGGGCCTCCTCCCTGTTTTCCTCATTCTGAGAAGAAGGCAGATGAAATGCTCCAGGTACCCAGACAGAGAAAAGGGGAACCTGTGTCCTGGCTCCTAAAACATCCCCCAGAAGAGGTGATAGCCCTTTCCTCTCCCACCCTATTGGCCGCAGAGAATCCTGCGGCCACTTAACTTGAATCAGGACAGTATTTGTTCACAAGTATTTTCCAATGACTACTGAAGTTATATATATATTAGTTCCCTTTCTAGATGTCTTTTCTTAGTATTAATGACTTTGGGTAGTAATTTATACTCTGTAATTTCGTGGCAATAATCAGTGTTGTGCACGTGGTAATAGCCTTGCTGGAGGAGAATCTGGAGTCTCCGCCAGTTACTATGAATATCTATTTTAGGCACCAAAATCTTCACTAGAGTTCCCCTTGGAGTTATCCTGGTTTGGGTGCTGATTTTTAAAACGTGTGAAGGGCTTGTATGATGTGGGATTTTAATGATAAGGATGTATTAGTTTTGGAACAGAGAGTCTCTGAAGAGACTCGTGAGCAGTTTGCTGAACCAATCATAATTGTGGAAGATGCATCGAGCTAAATCCAGTGAGCAGTCTCCTCCTGCTTCATTTCACACCCCAGAGCCAACCTCGGTGAGGAACTGCTGATGCCCCTCAATCTCCGGTTTTCTGTTCAGGCTGTTGCTGCCTCACGCAGCATTGCCTTGACATTCTGCGTTGCTGCCAGTGTTCATGCCACAACCCCGCGTCCTCAGCAGCAGACTCCCCTGCACACTTAGCAGCACTGGTCTGTGACTTGCAGATCAACTTCCTTTTGCCCCATGCATTGAGAAGCCCCTGCTGCTGCCTTCTCAGCACTTCCTGTACCCGCCTGTCACCTTAATTCCTTTCACCATGTCTCCTCGGCATTTCTTGGCTTTTTTTAATTTAAAGGGCAGTTTTCATATCGTGAACATGATTAAAAAAAAAAAAAAAAACACTTCACTTTCTTTGCTTGAACATCCTAGACTCTGGGACAATGGCCAGATTGCCATATGAAGTACCTTGCCCGAATGCAAACATTTTGGGTCTTCTTTCTTTTTTTTTTTTAAACAGTTCACTGACTGTTGTGGGGAAGCCCCATTTGTTCCCAAGCTAATGCTATTGATTTGTTAAAAATGCTATTTAATCTAGTTCATTAATTTGCAGATAATACTGAGTACTAGAATTTTCCATGATATTGGAGTCATTTTCCTTAGCTCCCAGTCCTAGAGATTCTTTGGCATGTGTTTTTCCAGATGACAGCACAGTATTCCAGTTGTGTCTGTTACTGTGGTGGGTAATCTAGTCACCCCACATCTCCTGTTGTGCTTGAAGAAATAAAGGCACAGTAGCAAACTCCAGAACCCAAGACAGGCTCAGGAGCAGGAGTGTCACCAAGGGAAAACCCCTGGATCCTAGAACATGACACCTGAGCAAGGGTCACCCAGCATATTAGCTGACATGTTACAAAAATTCAAACATACATGTTTAATGAATATGAGAGAGTCCTTCCTTAAATGAAAATCAGATCCCAACATTTCCCCAGTCCTCACTATGCTAAACACAGCTGGCTAAAACTTACCCTTTGTGAGTGAAAAACACGAGTGCAGCAGGCCCTCCACAGTCCGGGAGTGAGTCCGGGAGAGTGCACCCTCCCCAAACAAATGACTGCTTACCTCCCAGGTAGACGTTTGACCTCATGGCTGCTGGTTTTTCATAAGAGTCTCTCTGGTCTTGTGCATACATTATGGCCAAGGCCCCCTTTGTTCATGTCCTGCTACTGTCTTGAGATACCAATCTTTGTAGCACAGCAGGTCCCACACCCAGGTTCTTGAGTTTGCTGTGCCTACCCTGTGCTGTGGCTTTGACTCTTTGTACTTTCTTCCCAGTTTAAATAGTAATAATGATAAAGCTAATATCTGGTGAACATTCACCAGGGCCTTACATGTCTTACCTAATTTAAAACTTTCAATAATGATAGGAGGCTAGGACTTTGGAAATCTGTATTTTTCTTTGTTGTGTGAGTTGACAGATACATTAACAGTGAGATGAATAGACCAGATGCATGTGGCCACGGCAGCCTTGATTTTCTACTGGCAAAAATGGCAAGTAGGAACCAGAATGGCTCTCGTGCATGATGTTAATTGGGAAACAGTGATTTCATACCCCTGTACCATCCATAAGTGGAACACGGGCTGTTATTTCTGGTATGTGGGGCATCACAACCACACTATCGAGTGGTTGCCTGATTCCAAGTAATGAAATTTACTTTTCAGTAGTTCCCTGAAGAATCTTTTAACTTCTGGGCTGTTATGAATTAAAATGGGGGATACAGTACGTTTATTTTCTAGAAGCTTACATATTATATATCAAGATTGGGTTGTGATTTCTGGAAAAACAACAATATTGCTCTTAGAAGTTTTGCTGTGGTTAGGGAAGACACATATGTGATATTTTCTTACATAGTAAGGATCTAAATGTTTTACACTCCAGACAGTTCCTTTGACCTAGAAATAAAGAAATTGAGGGGCACCTGGGTGGCTCAGTTGGTGAAGCGTCTACCTTTGGCTCAAGTCATGATCTCAGGGTCCTAGGATAGAGTCCTGCGTCAGGTTCCCTGCTCAGTGGGGAGTCTGCTTTTCCATCTCCCTCTGCCCCTCTCCACCACTCATGCTCTTTCTCTCAAATAAATGAATAAAATCTTTAAAAAAAAGAAAAAGAAAATATATTAAGATACAGAGAATTTCAGTGAGTTCCCTAAACTAGGATCAGAAGTATGAGAGAATTTGAGAATGTGATGTTTGAGTCACGGAATATTTACTTGAAAACTGATCGGATAGCTGCAGTACTGAATTTTTGTTTTGTTTTGTTTTTTTGTTTTTGTCTTATTTTAGAGAGAGAGTACATGTGTGTGAGTGGGGGCAGGGGCAAAGGGAGAGAGAGAATCTCAAGCAGACTCCACACCTTGAACAGAGCCTGACGTGGGGCTCAATCTCATGACCCTCAGATCATAACCTGAATCAGATCATGATCCAGAGTTGGCCACTTAACTGACCGAGCCACCCAGATGCCCCCTGAATTTTGTTTTTTTCAGACAGTGATTAAGAGTCTGGAATACATTCACCAAGAGTTGTCACATACAGCGATTAGTTTCTTGGCTTCTAACACATGCCTCCTTGTCATTCAGTACAGTTGAAATACGAGTCATAGCAGGGAAGAACAATGCTAATCACTGCTCTGGTACAGCATAGGCAAAATCCCCACACAGTTAAATAATTTGACTTTCATGAGCGCTGGAACATAGGAAGAAATACGCTTAATCAGGATGATGGCGATCCTTTCATGCAAGTTCTGAGGAAGGGTGTGGGAATTGGGAAAGGCCTTGGAGACAGAAAGCATGCTCTCCTGGGTGAGTGGGGCTACCTGGCTGGCCCTGTTCTCCACAGCTATGATCAGAGTCACAGACTGGACAGAGAGGGACACAGAGTGAAGAGGTGGAGTTATGCTTTCCTGAGGAAATCAGAGAAGGTTTCTAGAACAAAGGAAGAGGATGGAAGAGGATGTGTGTGCATCTGTGAAAAATTGCTGGAAACAGATGAATTCTTCACAAAAGCCCCAAGAAAGAAGTAAAGTGTGTGGTACTGGAGTGCTCCTTGCTGGGGCCAATGATCAGAAAGCTCAGGTGCTGATATCTGGACTCCATGTGGGACAGACAGATGGGAGCAGGATGTGGTGGGCTACCAGTGGCTTGTGCACACAGGTTTCCCTCTATCAAGTGTGCCTCATTCAAGGATGGCCTATGTAGGAGCTTAGAGGTTTAGATTCTCCTTTTAGGGTACAATGGATTGACTTCTTACTTTGCAAGGAAAGGATCTGACTAATAAAAACAGAAAGCCACTGATCTATGACCTGCCCAAGATCAAATCATCACTGGCCACAGAGCTGGAAAATAGAACCCAGGTTTCTTACTCCAAGCTCAAAGTAAGTTTTACTGATTGTTTTACATTTCTTTTTATCAGAAATATTTTATTGTATTTTTTTAAAGATTTTATTTATTTATTTGACAGAGAGAGATCACAAGTAGGCAGAGAGAGAGAGAGGGAAGCAGGCTCCCTGCCGAGCAGAGATCCCGATGCGGGACTCAATCCCAGGACCCTGAGATCATGACCTGAGCGGACGGCAGCGGCTTAACCCACTGAGCCACCCAGGCGCCCCAGAAATACTTTATTTTATAATAAATCAGAACACAGATTGACATGAAAACAAGGACTAAGTTTAGATTCAGAATGCAAGTTCATTTTTAACTTTCAGCATTTCCTCACTGTGAGGCCTGGTGCAAGGGGGCTATAATTGTAATTTCTCCACCTGCAAAAGGTGTGTCTGTTATGAATGCCAAGCTTGAACATTTAGTCTGAGTGACAGATGAAGGATGTATCTGCAATGCTTAGCACAGTGCTTGTGCACAGTAGGTCTATGGTAAGCAAAGTTGTCACAACGTTCTACCCTTCCTATGGTCCCTGGCTTAGTATCTGATTACCTCCAGTGCTGGTTTCATGTCTTATGCATTTGCAGTGTGCAGATTTTCATAGATGGAAAACTAATGCCTCTCAAGAAAGATAATCCCAGCACTGAATTCCAGGTCCTGACTTTTGAATGGGACCATAGATAATAGCTCTCCCTTAGGATATAATTTTCCTCTAAAAATTTTCAAAGAGGAGTTTGCTGACAGTCAGGCTTGAGATGAACTTGGGTATATTTCTATCAATGAACCTTCCTTCAACCAGCCAACTAAAAGAATGTATGAACAAAGGAACATAAAATGCAATTTAAGAAATTTTGTAATTATTTTCAGTGATTTCTTTGCATGGATAGAATATTAGAGATCAAGAATCTCTAGGCACTAAGAAACAGAGCAAGAAAATTGATTTGAATGTTTACAGTATTCTTGTTTACTGATAATGCTTTTATGCATTCATTCTATCCATTAATTTAATCCATCATTAATATAGTCAACAAATATTTATTGTTGCACTTATGTTTGTTGTTTTGTTATTTTTTTTTTAAGAGAGAAAGAGAATAAGAGGGGAGGGCAGAGGGAAAGGGAGAGAGAATTTCAAGCCCACCCAGTGGGCTGTGGAGCCTGACTCAGGGCTTGACCCTACAACCCCGAGATCATGACCTGAGCTGAAATCAACAGTCAGATGTCCAACCAACTGAACCACCCAGGTGTCCCACACTTGTGTTTTTAAAAAGGCAAATAAGGCCTATGCTCCGATGGAGTTTAAGTTTTAGGTCTAGTCTATTGACATGAATGAATAAAAAAATATATTATTTACTTACAATGTGGACATTAAAAAGAGGTGAGCTACCATGTATGGAAGAGTAGGTGCTGGTTTTGTTTGGGTGGTGTGGAAAGACGTGTTTGCAGAGCAGAGTTGTTTTAATCACTATAGTTTAATTCCTATAGAAAATAACCTCAAATATCAACAAAGACTTGCTTCTTGCTCCTATCACAGTCCAGTGTAAGTTGGAGATAGCTCTATCATCTGACTCCAGAGCCAATGCTACATCTATTATGTTTATAATATGACAACATTCCATTCCTGATGCCAAGTCCATCAGTTAGGGTTCACACAAAGAGAGCTACTGTGGATATTATGGAATAGGAATTTATTAGAGGAATAAGAACTCACATGACTAATAAACTATGGAAATAAAGATTCAGACTGGTAAGCAGGAGGTTGAGACAATCGTTAACCAGACTCCCTGACACCAGGCATGGCCAGCTCTCTGGGCACCTGTGGAAGAGGGCTGCCTTGTGCTCATGTTGCTCTGCACTCAGTTTTGGCAGCAGGACCAGCAGATAGGAAGAAATCTGGTAGCCAAGGGGAGAAGAACATGTAGCTGCTATTGGCTGGGCAATTCTGGATCTTACATAATGATGTTCAAGGACTAGTGGCTGCTGCTTGAACTCTCTATTCCAAATTTTGAGCAAGTGTTTCCTTTTGCTAAATTAAACCTGATAGGATGCAGGGAAGGGGATTTGGGAAACAGTTCCCTCTTATCCAGATTGACACAGTACAAAACCACGATAACAAGGGTCAGTTCTAACATACTGATAAAGTGAAAGGGCTCCAGAGCACATGGATTGGGATGGAGACAGAATCATAGAATAATGTCCTTTGAGAAAATATTGAAAGGATGGCAGAAACTAAAACAGGCTTTTTTTTTTTTTTAATTTCTCAGTGTTCCAAGATTCATTGTTTATGCACTATATCCAGTGCTCCATGCAGCACATGCCCTCAATACCTACCACCAGGCTCACCCAACCCTCTACCCCCTCCCCTCCAAAACCCTCAGTTTGTTTCTCAGAGACCAGTGTCTCATGGTTCATCTCCTCCTCTGACTTCCCCCAACTCACCTTTCCTTTCCTTCTCCTAATGTCCTCCATGTTATTCCTTATGTTCCACAAGTAAGTGAAACCATATAATTGACTCTCTCTGCTTGATTTATTTCACTTAGCATAATCTCCTCCAGTCCTGTCCATATTGATACAAAAGTTGGGTATTCATCCTTTCTGATGGAGGCATAATACTCTATTGTATATGTGGACCACATCTTCTTTAGCCATTTGTCTGTTGAAGGGCATCTTTGTCTTTCCACAGTTTGACTATTGTGGACATTGCTGCTATGAACATTGGGGCACAGATGGCCCTTCTTTTCACTACATCTGTATTGTTGGGAAAAATACTGAGTAGTGCAATTGCAGGGTCAAAGGGTATCTCTATTTTTAATTTATTTGTTTTTAAAGATTTTATTTATTTGACAGACAGAGATCACAAGTAGGCAGAGAGGCAGGCAGAGAGAGAGGGGAAGGGAAGCAGGCTCCCTGCTGAGCAGAGAGCCTGATTCAGGGCTCAATCCCAGGACCCTGAGATCATGACCTGAGCTGAAGGCAGAGGCTTAACCCACTGAGCCACGCAGGCGCCCCTCTATTTTTAATTTCTTAAGGAATCTCCACACTGTTTTCCAAAGTGACTGCACCAACTTGCATTCCCAACAAGAGTGTAAGAGGTTTCCCCTTTCTCCACATCCTCTCCAACACTTGTTGTTTACTGTCTTGTTAATTTTGGCCATTCTAACTGGTGTAAGGTGGTATCCCAATGTGGTTTTGATTTGAATCTCCCTGATGGCTAGTGATGATGAACACTTTTTCATGTGTCTATTAGTCATTTGTATGTCTTCTTTGGAGAAGTGTCTTTTTATGTCTTTTGCCCATTTTTTGATGTGATTATCTGTTTTTTGAGTGTTGAGTTTGTGGCGTTCTTTATAGATCTTGTTTATCAGCCCTTTGTCTGTAGTGCCATTTTCGAATACCTTCTCCCTTTCTGTGGGTTGCCTCTTTGTTTTGTTGATCATTTCCTTTGCTGTGCAGAAGCTTTTGATCTTGATGAAGTCCCAAAAGTTCATTTTCACTTTTGTTTCCTTTGTCTTTGGAGACATGTCTTGAAAGAAGTTGCTGTGGCTGATGTCGAAGAGGTTACTGCTTATGTTCTCCTCTAGGGTTTTGTTAGATTCCTGCCTCATGTTGAGGTCTTTTTTCCATTTCGAGTTTATCTAATAACACAGGCTTTAGAAGACCTGAAGATTTCAAGAGAAATGTTTTCTACTCTTACATTTTCAAATTGTACAAAAATCTGTGAGCATGTGTGAAATTCTTGCAGAATGCCAGGTGAGCTTGGAAGGAAATCACACAGAAAAAAGTTCTGAAGTCTTAGTCTCATTACATTACATCTGATTATATTACATTATGTTACATTACATCTGATGTGGAAACACAGTGCAAAGCAAACACAACTGTACTGTTGGGAAATTCTTACAGTTTACCTTGAGTTCTGTTGTTTTGACTCTAAGTAGATTGTCCTTAGTTAGAGATGCATATTTTAGCTCAAGGGAAACCAACAAAAATAATAATATGAGTAAGGTGCAGCTAAAAAACAATGGATGAGTCAACAGGATATAAAATACATTTAATTAACACAAAATAAGGCAGAAAAGCTGAAATAAAGGAATGAAAAAAATCCCCAAGAGATAAGCAGGTAATAAAAAATGTCTAATCTAAATGGGGTGCCTGGGTGGCTCAGTGGGTTAAAGCTCTGCCTTCGGCTCAGGTCATGATCCCAGAGTCCTGGGATCAAGCCCCACATCAGGCTTTCTGCTCAGCTGACAGCCTCCTTTCCTTCCTCTCTCTCTGCCTCTCTGCCTACTTGTGATCTCTGTCAGTCAAATAAATAAATAAAATCTTTAAAAAAATGTCTAATCTAAATAAAAATTACTGATATTTATATTAAATATAAACAACTAAATATCATAATAAAAACATCCTAGGGACCTGGTTTTTAGAGTAAAACTATGATTTCTTTATAAGAAGCATGAGTTAAGGTAAACAAAGGTTGATAGTAAGAGGAGATGAAAGATATTTAATTCGTGACCAAAATCAGGAATAACTTTTATTTTCAGACAAAATAGACTTTGATAATGAAGTTTTATTAAAAAAAGGAGTTTCATAAAAATGAAAGATAAATGAAGCAAGAGCTCTTACTTATAAACATGTACAAGTAATAACAGTACATGAAAGTATATGAAGTAAATACTAAAACACAAAAAGAGACTCTTTAAAAAACTTTTAAATCTATGTTTTTTTAAAAAATCTGAATTTAAAACTTTAGTACCCCTCCTCCAGAAACTGGTGGAAGAATTAAAAAATTCAGGGATAATGTTTGATATTAATGGCACTATATAACAAATTGATCTAAATGACAAATATAGTGTGCATATCTAAAAAGTGCATTATTTTCAAGGAATGTTGGTAAGTTTACCATTATATACCTTTGGATGGGCCATAAA
This sequence comes from Taxidea taxus jeffersonii, assembly GCA_003697995.1. NCBI lineage: Eukaryota > Metazoa > Chordata > Mammalia > Carnivora > Mustelidae > Taxidea > Taxidea taxus. The sequence goes on from ML110441.1 coordinate 69,618, forward strand.
ACAAATATTAAACCATTTAAAAAGACTGAAATTTATTAATAAAAATAGAGCCTCCAATATAAGATTCTGGAAGAGACACAGGCATGAGAAGATTAAACAAAATGTTTGAAACTCCTGATTCAAAGAATAAATCACAAAGGAAATTAGATAATATTTCAAAGTGAGTGACAATAAAATATAACATTTCAAAATTTTGAATATATAACAAGGGCAGTTTTATATATTTAATGTTATTTTTAAAAATGCTAACCAACAGTGATTAACATTTTTTTCTTGAGAACATAAAAGATGATAAGCAAATTAAACCAAAATAAGCAGAAAAAAAATTAAGACATAAGAGCAGAAACCCATGAAGTAGAAAAGAGACAAAGGAAAGAAAAAATATCAGGGTTAAAAGTTTTCCCTTTGGGAAACTAATAAAATTGATAAAGTTAATAAAATTGATCACCAAAAAGATAAAGCAACAAAATTACCAATATCATAAACAATAGATGGGAAATTACTGCAGATCCTGCTCATATCAAGAGTATGGAAGTGTTACCATATATTTTTATGCCAATAAATTAGGCCACTTAGGTGAAAACAACAAATTCCTTGATAAATAAACCTTACTGAAACTGACTCAAAGTGGGGAAGACAGAATCCTCATGCACTGTTGGTGGTAATGTAAAGTTGTGTGGCTACTCTAGAAAACAATATGGAGATAACTCAAAAAATATAAAATAGAACTACTTATGATCAAGCAAACCCCTTTTCTTATCACACACAAAATAGTAGTAATAATCATTTCATGGTTATTTCATCAAGTTGTATACATTAAATATCTATAGCTTCTAGCATATCATATCTCAATAAAGTGGTTTAAAATATATATAAAATATAAAGATTTATACAAGTATATGTGTCTGTTGATAAAGTATGTATATATATATGCATATATTATCTTTAAAGAGCTTTACAGAAATGAAAACAAAGAAACACTCAAGAAATAGAGAATTTGAATAACCTATTGTCTATTGAAGAAACAAAATTTCTTTCCAGAAACTTTCAAATCAAAAAAAGCCAAACCCAAATGGTTTTACTATTGAATTCTATTAAACAGAGAAGGAATAAACAATACCAGTCTTATACAAACACTTTTTATAAGTAGTGAAATAGAAGAAGATGGAATACTTTCCAGAAAATTCTTAATAGTTAAAAACTATAAAGACATTACAAGAAAAGAATTTATAGACCAACAAACTTTAGAAACAAAAATGTGTATTGGAAATAAATTCACTAATGCATAAGAATGGCACCCTCTTTTGATTAATGGAGATTATCCCAGGAAAGAATGGTTATTTGACATTGAATATCCAATCAGTATATTACCAATTAGTAAGAGAAAATAGAGGAAAATAATACCATCCCAACACATACAACAAAAGCAGTTGGCAAATTTAACACCCTTTCAGGATAACTTTTTTATTTTTAGAAAACTAAGAATTTAAGGAAACTTCCTAAATCTGATAAAGAGCTTTTATACAAGATGCTGAGATAAATGATATATAAAAATAAGACAGTGAATGCTTCCCACATAAGATTAAATGAAGTGTGGATTTCATTTTTACTTTTATTCACCATTTATGAGGTGCCCTTACCATGACAATAAGCTAGAAATAGAGGCAAACATTTTGAAAGGAAGAATTAAAACTGTACGTATTCACAGATGGCATGATTGTTTTAATTATCTTATATACACTATCCTAAGGATTAGAAAAGTTACCATAACTAGTAAGTAAGCTTAACATGCTCTTAGGTACAAGGTCCATATCCAAGAATCTATTTTACTTTTATATGCCAGCAACAAATACCTTAAAAATAAAGTTTAAAACAACCATATTTAAAACAATATCAAGGGGCACCTGGGTGGCTCAGTGGGTTAAAGCCTCTGTCTTCAGCTCAGGTCATGATTCCAGGGTTCTGGGATCGAGCCCCGCATTGGGCTCTCTGCTCGGCAGGAGCCTGCTTCACTTCCTCTCTCTCTGCCTGCCTCTCTGCCTACTTGTGATCTCTCTCTGTCAAATAAATGAATAAAATCTTTTAAAAAAATAATAAATAAATAAAACAATATCAAAATATGAAGCAATTAAGAGAAACATCTCTACACTAAAATGGAGAGACATACTATGGTCATTGGTATGCATAATACTGTTTTCAATACTTTAAGATTACAGTCCTCTCAATCTAATCTATAGATTTAATGCAATTCCAGTCATAATTCCCACAGACTTTTTTGTTTAATTGAGAAACTCATTCTGAAATTTATAGGGATATGCAAATGACATAGAATTGATAAAATATCTTTTTAATTGGGACATTTGTACTGTATGAACTCAAGACTTACCATAAAGCTGGAATAGTCAAGGCAGCATGGCATTTGAATTATCTAGACAGATTTTTTTAATGAATTATTTTTAATGAATACACTGAAACCCTGTCAAGTCAGTAGAGAATAATATACATACATTGAGGTTGTCTGAATTTTGGCTATTATAAATCATATTCTACCTAACAATTTCTGAGTACAAATCTTTTTTTAATTGCATTCTTAGCATAAATTTCAAGGCTTGGAATTAATGGAAACAAAGCTTTCATCCTTTGATGCCAAATTGCTTTTCACAACAGTTATTCAAAGTTCCATTGTCCTAGCATATTTCAGAGTAATTGAATCTTAATCATTGAAGGATTATAAATAGAACAATAACATACCCTCATTTATAATTTAAGAGAGAGAAATGAGACTGGGGATGGTAAATATAGTTAGGAATTGATTACATTAGACAATGCAGGAAATAATATGAACATATGCCGCACCTGAGCAGCCCTTGGCATCCATTCATTTGTTTCTACAATTACTTAATAAATATTTATTGGTCACCCACTCTGTGCCAGGCAGTATGCTTGATAGAGAAATGACTTAAAGTCTAGACCTTACTACCAACTGAAAAACAAAAACAGGAAGAGCTTATATTTGAGATTTAGATTTAGAAATTCGATTTGGGTACTTGGAGACTTTCTGAAGATACCATCTTCTGGCTTGATGAGTAAGTGTACAGTCAGATCCTTTCATAACCACATTTCTTATTTGTTTGTTTGTTTCCTGAATCCTTGCACCCATTATTTCACTTGAATAACTCTTAAACTCTTGTTGCAGGTGTCTGCAAAAATGTCCACACCAAGGCTTTATGGCTCTTTTCCAACCCCTAAGGTCTTGTCTTGAAGGACAAACAGGGTAACAATGTCTCTAACATAATACCTTTGCGAGAAGCCAACTGCAAATCTCAGGAGAGAAGTTGCAAATCTGAGAAGACTGGAGTACATCTTGTGTCTATCAGGCTCTCAGCACTCCCTGCAGAAACACTTCTCCCGAGGACCCTCTTCAGCTCCCCAGTAGCACCTTGCCATACTGCAGGTGCTTAATTCCATTTTTACTCTCTCTAAGGCAATGAACTCTGGTTACCCTATCCTCCCAATGGGCTTGGGTAAAGTAATTACGCATTTCAATGGATCGTGGATCATGCAAAAAGATAAGCGGTGTCCACATTTCATCATGTATTGATTCTGCTGGGTTTGCCCTGAAGTTGATTCAGAGAAACACAATAACTGTTGTTACACTTCATTTAAAAATGCTTTCAATAACGTGAAGTGATAAGCTTAAGAACTGATGGTCTTTTGGGAAGCTAGACCTTAATATATATCTTTGAAATTTTCTTATGTATCAACACTTAAAATGGAGTCATAATTAGTATATTTTTTTAAAACCTGTTTGTTTTTAATTGACAAGGAAGAAAACATTCTCCACTATTTCTCTTAGATTTTAATTTTATTGTTAGAAAATTAAAATTCTCTTTCTTTACCTCATTTACTTTTGACAGCTCTACATGATTCCAGTATGTAGCATGCTGTATGATGGGTGCACACACAAATGCTTTTTTCCAAAACGAAACCTTCGTGTTTGATCATATAGCATTCAGAAACAATTAGCAAAACCATGTACAAATAACTGAGTTGGAACAATAATGCCTTGGTCTACTCAGAACCTTTTTTTTTTATCTTAGATAATTATTTACAACATTCTGATACCATCTTATTTTCAATTGAAAGATGATTAGGTGATGAAATTAGTAATTCTTATTCCTCAGAGAAAAGGAGATTATTTCCAATGCAATTTGGTATGTGATGACAGATTATATCATTTCTTGGTTGTTGTAAGATCTATGAGAGCCAAGGTTTTCATCTTTTTCCTGCGATTGCCCTAAGAACAGGTGGGATACCACCAATCCACAGGGTCTATCCAGGCACCATGACTAAGATAGGGTGGGGAGTTCCTATGACATAGCCATACAAGTTTCCCATACTAAGCAGGTGGGATTGCCCAAAGAAATCCTGTTTTCCTTTGTGCGTATGTGTTTGTGAATAGATCTCTATTTCATTTCTGTATTTGTGAGAGAAAAAATTGAGAAAGTAGGGGTGCTTGGATGGCTCAGTCAGTTGAGCATCCGACTATTGATTTTGCCTCAAGTCATGATCTCAGCGTCAGCAGGGTTGTGAGTTCGAGCCCTGTGACAGGCTCCTCACTCTGTGGGATTCTGCATGCCCCTCTCCCTCAGCAGCAACCCTCTCACCATGCTTTTTCTCCCTTTCTCTAAAAAACATAAAAGAAAAGAAAATACATAAACATATGTCTACCCTGATTCATTTGATGGAAACATTAAATTAATAATCTTGCATATAGAGGAGATTTGAATGGACATGTGACAATTACTTTTTTTTTTTTTTGATAGCAAGTTTTCTATGCTATAAATATCTCAGCAAGGGCGCCTGGATGGCTTAGTCAGTTAAGTGTCTGCCTTTGGCCCAGGTCATGGTCTCAGGGTCATGTGATCAAGCCCCACGTCAGGCTCTGTGCTCGGTGCGGAGTCTACTTGAGACTCTCTCCCTCACCTCCTCTCCCCTCATTCTTTCTCTTTCTTTCATAAATAAATAAAATCTTTAAAAAAAAAAACATAATTAAGCACGAAATCTCTAAAAAAGAAAGGAAACCAACTTTCAGAGTGCTACCAGGAAATGGTGTGAGTCGTGTGTTATCTACTATTCCTACAACTATTATTTTATCTTTGCTACGCAGAGAGGCAATATCTCAGGAAAAGAATGTTTTCTCAAGATTTTAGTGGCTTCCAATTGATGTGTATAAAGGACTTTTCTTGACTGCTTCTGAGACCCTGTTGTTTGACTTTTTCTCACTGCTGTTGTCAAATTTGAACTAGATCTCAAAGGACCCTCTGAAAAGCAAGATATACCCCCAGGACTCTTGGTGGGGAAGTCCTGCTCTAGTAGATCTGTCCTTACTGGCTCTTTGCTAAGAAAGCCAGATTAAAAATGGGCTTATTTGTCAATGGCTTGTTTTCTCATAAGTCTCTGTTAGAGGGTTTCAACTACTTTATTTGACTTAGAAAAATAAGCTTACAAAATGAATTTCCTGTTTAGATCTCACATTTTTTGGAAAAGCTAGCTTTGGTTCATTATATATTTTGAACTTCAGGATGCTCAATCCCTGTATCCTAAACACAACAGCATGATTTCCTTTTATGTTTTCCAAGGCAGGGGGGGCGGGCAATATTCCGTAAAAGAATACCATGGTGAGTATCAGCTTTACATTTTTATCCCAAACACCATAGCTTAGAATCTTAAGGAATAGCCTGCACTTGTGGGGATGAACAAAAGATCAAGTAACCCTGATTTAGACACTGATTGTGTCTCTGAGATCAGAAATGTCCTTTTGCTAAGCCCAGAAGGAGTGAGCCCAGAAGGGGCTGTTGTAAGCCCAGAAGGAGTCTTGCAGGTCTAAGAGCTAGATAGATCAGCCTGGTAGTGTTCGTAGTAGCAACTGGGAGTCAGGCTCCCGGCATCCTGGTGTCATCCCACCTCCTGCTCTTCCTTATGCTGTAGCTCAGTGAGGAGGCTGAGAACCCAAGCTGCAACATCAAACAGATGTGGTTTGAACCTTTTCCATGTCACGTGAACTGCATGGATATGTCAGGGAAGCTCTCTATGCCTGTCTCTCTATACGTAAAACAGGGATACTATTAGTCCATCTCACAGGATGAAGTCTCGTCAGACACAGACTACAGACTGTGCTTGACAAGTACCTGGTACATGTTATGTAATCAGTAAGTGTTGGTGATTATTTGATACAGCATGTTCTATCCATTATTAGAAGAAATATCAGGGTATGGCAGTATTATCAATGACGGCACACAGGCTGAGTACATGCTTGTGCCTACATTTCTCCTAGTGGTAGAGCAGTCTGGATTGAGCAGTAGATAGACCCGCTGCGCTCCACTCCTCTTAGTGAGAGACAAGTTATATCATGGTGTTACACGTTGGAGTTAGCAACCCCCTCCCCCATGGGACCTATGGTCACTGATGTTTAGGGGAGAATAGTAAATCAGAGTTCCTGACTCTTTTAATTAAATATAAAAAAATACAAAATGCATTGTCTCACAATTCTGTATGTCAGAAGTCTGAACTATAATCTAAGTAAAACTAAGTTATCCGTAGGGCTGTGGTACTTTCTGGACTCTAGGGGAGTGTCTGTGTCCCCACTGTCCCTGGCTTATACAGACACCCCTGTCCTCCAGCTGGCAATGGTGGGCCGTATCCTCACCTGGCATCATCTGCTCTCCCCTAATTTAGGATCGGGAGCCTCAGAATAACGTTGAACTTAGTGGGTAATCCAGGACAAGCAAATTAGCAACTGAATTCCCTTCTGTCAGGTGGTGCTGCATGGTCACAGGGTTTAGAATATTCTTCCTATTACACCAACTGTGGATGACTGAAACTAGGGCAGTCTCAGCAAACAGACTCTATAGGATTCTGGACGTGGATGGGTCACCAACAGAAGGTCATAGGGACCCATCACTGCTGATGGGCAGAGCCCTGATGGTCCCTGGCGTGCTGCCAGCAGCATTCCTGGGCTGAGCTGGAAACCAGTGGGAGGTGGCTCATGACCTCATGCCATCTCTGGCCCTTGAGAGAGATGAGGGAGATAGTGACTGCAGAGGCTGAGTACCATCATCGATAATTCTGTGCAAAGAGAAAATGATAGATCACTAGTGAATTGATTAATCATCAACATAAGCAGATTGTTTCATGCTGAGAAGTGGAAGGGAGCCCATCTCTGGAGCTGATCAGGCTGAAGACCAATCCGGGTCTCAACGGTCAGAGAGCAGAACTTCCAGAAGGCATTAGCATTTTGGAAAATTACTGACACTCTAGGCTCAGGACCAAAAGGGAAGGGAGAGAGCCAGGTTCTTGCTGAAGCCCTGCTCCCTCATTCTCCTTGGGTTCTCTGAGAGGTAACAGCCTCCACATAATTAACATATTTTTGCTTATGTCAGTTCTAATGCCTGCTGCCATCTGAAAACAAAACTTTCTATCAACATACTTCCTACTGTTTGTTTATCAGCTATGAACTGATGGTTCTGTCTGGTACATCACTGGATTCCTGTCTGAATCTCATGCTCTGATTGGAGCACCCCCCTCACTCCCCTCAGGGTTTGGATGGAATAGCATTCTGCTATGGGAGGGGACAGTGGTTCTGTTGCAGTCTGGCTGGAGGAGTTGCTCGAATGGGAAGACCTCGGCCATTCTGCTTCCCTGGCTGTTCCTGGGGCCGGCTGCTGCATTCTCCCAGGCTGGGGGAAGAACACGGCCCATTTTGCCAACTACAGTGGGCACCATTGCAAAGAAATATATCTAGATGGGAAGAGTATGTTCTAAGCATATTTGGAAACCAATCTCTTTTATAAAATACTGCTACAAGTATGTTGTAGTTGTAAATCAAGAGGAAGCTGCTCTCTGACTTTGTCATACAGACATCTCTATATGGAAGGAAGTTTTTTACAGCCCTTTTTACAGCTCAGCAAATATAAATTCTTACTTCTCCCTACAGAGTAAATTGTTTCCCCAGAATACCAAGGTTAGCGAGTATATTTATGGGTTCCAACACGAAGTTAGAATTATCAATGTAAGATGAAAAAAGTGACAAAACAATTTAGTTAGGCCATTCTCTATTTAAGACAAAATAATATGAATTCACATGTCTCAAAGTTGCATACATAATGTGCTATAGATATGTATAATTCATGATGTGGGCACCCTTTACATGGGTAAATAAAGGTAAGACCTGTTTTTGTTTTTGTTTTTAATTTGACAGACAGGGATCACAAGTAGGCAGAGAGGCAGGTGGGACGGGGGTGGGAGGCTGGGGGGAGCAGGCTCCCTGCTGGGCAGAGAGCCTGGTGCTGGACTCAATCCCAGGACCTTGAGACCATGACCCAAGCGGAAGGCAGAAGCTTTAACCCACTGAGACACCCAGGC